>JAEQML010048153.1:0-54808 GCA_016904865.1 Pissodes strobi | reverse complement strand
CAATCGAAGAAGCAATTTTAAAAATATAATTATTGTTGACAGTGTCCCCTGACAGCTTTATGTTACATTACTATAGCAACAACCTGAGCCTATTCACCGACACCGCACCGGTCTAAGCCGCCTTGCGAACCCACTTATCTTTAAACAATAATTATTATTACTATTAAAAAGAGACTTTTTGCATTAATTTGTCGACATTTGAAGAAAAAACAGCATATTTTATTTGGAGGAAAAGTTACTTTTCATGGCTTGCTCTCTATTGCCAGCGAATATTAACTACGACAAGAAGGCCCACTTAATGGTCAGAAAGCGCTACAAAGGAATCGTCGTTGATTTTCTTCGTTGCCTGGTAACGATCAGCAAACTCCACCGCACACAGGTTGAATTTAAATAAAAGCTGGCCATAAACGATATTTTCGTTTGCGGTATATTTAATCAAATTTATAACGAAATTATTTATAGCACTCTAATACTCTTGTTGGCATTGGAAAAACACAATTGATATCTTCTGAATTGTTTGCAGCGCCCTGTCAAACTCACGTTATGGTTTTGTTTTATTATTATCACCAAATAAATATTTTTATAAAGTTTGTATTCAACTGGATGTTTCAAAAATCAGTTAACGTTTTTAATTAGTTAACATTGATAACAATACTCAAGGTATGTAATAACTAATATTTAAAAGATTTTGATTTTGTGTTAACGATTTCACCATATTTCCGAATGCTAATTTACTGACAAAAGACATCAAGAAGAAAATGTTGCTCGAATTTGCCCCATCTTTTAATATTTAATTACATTTTGGCGTTTTGGGTGATTTTAAAATTGGTTAAAGGTTTCGCACAATTTTACTGTATATTTCATTCCTATTTTGTAATACAATACAACTAAAAAATAGCGATATTATCTTATATCGAATATTGACTCGACTATAGAATATAGGCTTGAAAATTAATCTGACAAAAGGATGAGCTGGTCTATGGCCGCCGCGTCAAAGGTCGCCTGCCAACATGATTGTTTTATTTGTATCATGGCCTGCCGATATTCTGGTAGTATTCGCGCGGGGAAGAAGACACACCGTTGACATGCCGCCGCGGAGAGTGATCCTTCTTATCATATAGTTTTGCCCAAATACATAATAAAAAGATAAAGACTGATGTACTATACTTCTAACGTGCTAACACTCCGTTGAGGTTATGTGTTGGTGTTATACCTAATTGTGCAACAACTGTAGCCAGATTATCAGAAAATGACGCGTCGAAATGAGGATCGCTTATTGGCAAAATTTGTAACGTGCGCAGTTTTCCCTGCTGCTGTCTTGTTTGAGCATTTACGTTTCTCTGTTTTTTTTTGCTTCATATGTTGTACTGAAAGTATTTTCAAATGTCATTTAAATTCAAATTTAAATTACCCTTAACGCAACGCATTATTAAATTGGAATTTTAAAAGCTATATCTGTTGTAAAGTCATCGGTACGGGTGGGCAAGAAATTGAATAATCGATTAAACCCTTAATATTGTAGCAAATAACTGAATAATCGATTAATCGAAATAACCAATTATCGATATTTTCTGAAATATTAATCGATAAGTCGATTAATCGGTAATTTCTTAAAAGTGAATAGAATAATCGATTATTGTCGCCCAGCCCTAATCCCATAATATTGTAGTAAGTGAAACTGAAGGTGAAATTTCGGTAGAATAATTATTGCTGATGCAGGACTGATGTTATTATAAAAAGAGGTAATAAATACTTTGGCTGAATTAGCAGATAAAAATTTATAATTTAGTTTTAATTTGTAAATATGGCTTTGATATTACCTTCGGATATTTAGAATATAAGCAAGTGTTTTTGAACAACAGCTGCACTGATGCTTCTATATTTTTTACTAGTTGCGTCCCTATTAGATCAATTTTTAAAAATAGGGATAACCCTGAAATACATGTATGGCAAAATTGCAGGCCCTCATCAACGCGTTTCTGTCGTCCGCTTAACATTCATTTTGCTCGTGAGACTCCTGAATTAACCGTTGCAAAAACAAAATTTGGATCATCGAATTAAAAATTTAAAACCCTTTTTTTTACAACGAAGGAGCCCTTAATTTTCAAAATCCCTTTTTAAAACGATTTAAGAACATACAAATGATTTTTATACATGATTTTTATCGTTAGTGATAATTGATACTCCCTATATATAAATACAGATGATGAGCAAAAAATTCAACAATTATTTGTCTAAAACACGATATATTAAACGTGTAATACTTAATAACTTTTATGTCTTATTTCTGGTAAACCTTATTATGGCCAGCTTTCCTAGAAATTCGACCAGTGTGCGCCGGCACAGCTTATACCGTACCGAATCAGTTATTGAACTCTACGTCGGCTCCTTTGATGTCGATGAAGCCAGATGCTTTCCTCATTTTTCGCGCATGCCCTTCATACATTATAAATGTTAGGTTTTAATGGCCAGCTGGAACTCAACAGAGACGGACTGGGTTTAATTTAGTTTACATTTTTAGTAAATTAAATTAAACATGATATGTAAGTGAAATTGATAAAAAAGGGTAAACGAGATCGAGAATGATCAGTCATTTATACATAACCATGAATATGGTGTTTCTAAGTGTAAAAAAATATATAAATATTTTGATATGAACATAGAATATCAATTTTTCTACAGCCGCGTGCAAAATAACTAATTACTAAATTGAAATGAAATCGCAAAATCGACGAATGCCGTGGATCCTTATTTTGCGCTCTAGCGCGAACCATGATACAATAACCGGAAGGTATGATACCTAGCCGTCTCAAATTCGTTCGCTCCGCGCAGTGACGTCATTGCGTGTTTGGCTTCTATTGAAATGCATACGTTTATAGGCACATAATCATTATGTTTTACCTATTTTCTCTTTTTATCAAGAAAATTTGTTTCCTGGGTGAAATTAAAAACTAATTATTACATATTAATACTATTTATTTAATAAAAAAACTAATATTCAACATAACGTTTATGATGAATGGATCAAAATAGTAATATTAAAAGCAGCATCTTTTGAAAAACGTAATAAACTTTTACGTTTATCTAAAAAACGTTTATTGAGTATTGACCAATCGAGAGCAAAAAAAAAAGAAAATCGATCAATAATATTTTTTCTTAAATAATAATTTTAGTCATCTTTCTTTTTTTAGAAATTGTTAAATTTATCAAATCCTGATGGTAGCAAGACCATTAGAGATGGAGTAAAATTAATTTCACATTTCTATTTTAACTCTTCAAGAGCTATCTGACGGTACTAATTAGCAGGTGGTACCATCGAGGGTACCATGGGTACCAAATGTGGTACCTCGGTAGGTACCACTGGCAGGTGGTACCATGGGTACCGAATCTGGTACCTCGGTAGGTACCATTGGCAGGTGGTACCATGGGTACCAAATCTGGTACCTCTGTAGGTACCATCAGTTAGCACCATTAGATAGCTCTTGGAAAGTTAAGATAGGAATATGGAATTAATTTTACTCCATCTTTAATGGTCTTCCTGCTACCAATGTGAAAAGAAGCCAAAGTATCGATTTTCAACTGTTTGTAGCTGTGAAACTACTAACTTTAGAGGTTTAAACATCATACATCAAATTTAATATGTTTAGAATTTTAAGTAGAATTCAAAAATGTAATAAGATATAGGGTGTTTCATTTCAAAAAATGTAACTTTCTTTGACCACCCTGTATATAAAAAAGTAACGATTAAAAAAATACAACATTGTAAAGATCGTTTTACTAGGAACAACTTTTGTATTTAACTTTTTTGCAACCATCGTAGTCTTCAAGATAAGGTATAGGCCCGTCTTAAAGTGGCCACCCTGTACATAGTCATCTTCCTCAAAATGTTTTCAGCAAATACGTGTAGAAGTTTTATTAAATTTATCCTTACGAAAACACAGGTGAACCCATTTACATTACATATTTTGTCTTTGGGAAAAGTGAAACACCTTATATTCCAATCAAAGTTTTTGCCATGGTTATCCACCTTACATCCGTCCACAGCACACCTCATTATTAAACGTTTTTTAATTAAAAATACCAACAAACACCGTCTAAGGAACAGTAACGCCAACAAAATTTAAATATAAAACATATGAATCTCAAATGCAAAGCACACGTTCGTTCATGTTGTAAATGCCGGCCGGCGCGCGGCGCCAAACAACGCCTTCAATGACGTCACAGGCGAATCGTCGCCTGCGCGATATCATATCTTACGTTTATTGTATCATAAGCGCGAATATGGAAAAGAAAAATCTCACTTTTTCCGTCGAGTGTGCTATGAATGGTCATGGAAACCGAAGATAAATAAATGACAGTCGTGCTTTTGTTACAGTTTGTTGCTGGCAATCCTGTTCTAGCTCGAAGCCCGAATATAATATTATGTCAAAACTGATAGTCATTTGCAAATTTCAGAATAAGTATAGAGAAAAATGTGGATTTAATTTTAAAAAATGCGGCTGTAGAAAAAGTTCTGTGTGTTTTTCGAGCGCAAAGTAAGATTGCCGTTTTCGAAAGATTACTACGAGCAGAAATTTTATCAAAAATGTGATCGTGTCAAACGGCCTTAATAAATTGATATTTCGTCACTCGAAGCCATTTAATGGTTGTAGGTATGTGACATTGTTCACTACTTATTTCTAATGAAATTTACATACAACCTTTGTAATATTAGTGTGACGGTTCTAAATTGGTTGCCTTTATTATGGGATGCTAAGAGGCTAGACAAAACTACAATTTATGTCTCAAGTTTAAAAAGATAAACTTCCTGCAGAAGGGAGCCAAACAATTATCGACGAAGAATATTAATTTATCATGCAATGTGATATGAATGAACTATACTTTAATCCGAGTATAACAAACCAACTTGTTATACTCGGCTTTAATCTCAATACCTAATCTAAACATCTACTTACAACCTTTCATTTTTCGGAAAACTAAAATATCCTGAAGCTGGATTGGCTTTCTTGTACCTTTTGCAGACAAAACAACGTACGACCATGGTTAACATTGAATACACTTTAATGATTAAATGTCCAAAAAGTTAACACACTTAAATAAATCACCGAACAATCGAGCACAAATAATAACACGAAAACAATCCAATCTAAGAACGTAACCTGCTGCTTCTTGTCAAAAAATCGAGAGTCCAACGCTGTGCGGTGTGTTCAGTTTCCGACTCAACCTCCGTTTATGTCTCTTCGATTCGGCAAACTGTCGTAATAGAAAAAGATAACACTACATTGGACACCAGACCGGTACTGTTATTCATAAATAAACGAACTCGCCCTCATATAATTCGGCTCGTTGCAGACGCCCAGAATATGAGGAAAATGCTCCTATTGGTTGGATTTTATTGCTTCAAAACACGTGGAGAGTTAAATAACTGATTCGATACGGTATAAGCTGTGGCGCCGGGTCCAAAGGTCACATGCCAGTATCATGCTAGTTTTCGCGCGGGGAAGGAGACATACCCTTGACGTGCCGTCGCGGTGGAGAGTGAATCTTCTTATCGTAGTTAATATTCGCTGCTATTACCAGCCTCACTCCGTTCGGCTGTTAAACACGAGCGCGCCATGAAAAGTATTACTTTTCCTCCATATAAAATAATATACTATTTTCTTCAAACGTCAGTAAATCGGTCATTACTCGACTGTGTAGGCGGCCGTGAAGTTTCGTTTTTCCTCCGCCGGAGCTTTACTTTTCACTTTTCCGCCGGCGGAGGTAAAAGTGTTGTCATAGCAACATAGATACAATACAAACAGACAACAAAATAAGCGTCAACAACTCAAGATTTATTAAACTACAATTTGTATTTATCACTCAATTTGTGACTGCATTTCTAAAAATCACTAATTTAGGAACAAATTGGTTATTATTTAATCGAACTTACTCAATAACTGCTTATCAATACGGAATTAAAACGCAATCGAAGACGCAATCTTAGAAAATAATTATTGTTGACAGTTTCCACTGACAGCTTTACAATTCACCGACACCGGTCTAAGCAAGGCCACCTACGACCGTGGTCTAAGCCGCCTTGCGAACCCATTTATCTTTAATAATAATTAGATATTATTACTATTAAAAAGAGATGTTTTTGCATTAATTTGTCGACATTTGAAGAAAAACAGCATATTTTATTTGGAGGAAAAGTTACTTTTCATGGCTTGCTCTCTATTACCAGCCTCACTCCGTTCGGCTGTTAAACACGAGCGCGCCATGAAGAGTATCACCTTTCCTCCATATAAAATAATATGCTATTTTTCTGCGTATAAAAAATATTGGAAAAATTATCAGTACAGAGAAAAACAAAAGTTATCACCCTATTAATTTATTTTTCGATTCCTCATAAAATTCTAGGCGTATTTTATGTATGATGTTATACCTCTAGAGTTAGTAGTTTCACAGCTATAAACAGTTGAAAATCGGTACTGTTCACCTTGGTAGCAAGAAGATCATTAGAGATGGAATAAAATGAATTTCACATCCCTATCTTATCTTTCCAAGAGCTATCTGACGGTACTAACTGGCAGACGGTACCATGGGTACCAAATCTGGTACCTCGGTAGGTACCATCAGTTAGCACCATCAGATAGCTCTTGGAAAGTTAAGACAGGAATGTCTGAAATTGAAGTATGTGTCAAAATTTGACATATGAGATGTTATTGTACTCAGAATGTCAGTATAAATCGAAATAGTAAGAAAAAAATTGGGCTTGCAATTTAAAAATCAAAAGTAGGGGTGACTTCCGGTCGAACCGGAAATTGACGGAAACAGCTGATTACTCTGATAAATGCAGATTTTTGTCTTATAGACGATCCCCAAATTTTTATGCTTTATCTTTACTAACCAAAAAGTTATAGGGGTGAGCCACTTTTGAGAATCACCTGGTAGGTACTTTTAGTTTGCAATTCAGATGCAAAAAGTTACCATTTTCACATCTCATTTTGGTTATGTGGTTGCTTTTACAAGTAGTGTTAAAATAAGACATGCCCATCACTAGTGTTTAGTGACATTAATTTATGACTAGTATTAAAAAGAGACTTTTGTTATTTGCAGTATGTAGATAGTGACTATTGGTGCTTAACAAGGGAGCAACTGTGTTCATTGTAAAATATGTCCCCCATAGTATATCATATTATACCTGTTTTCAATACTGGAAAATTGCATTTGAAAACTAGCCTCCTGTCAAACTTTGACTGCATTTCTTCGTATGTAACGGGCCATCTGGTATGCTAATATTTGTCTTTGCCTATAAAGCAATGGCAGTTATTCAGGGAAGTAGGTGAGGTGTCACTTGACTTAAAAAAATCAATTAACCATTTTTATTTTTATCTTTTTATTCATTATCTGTGTTTTTATTACATAGCTTTTTTTATATAAGTAGGTTCATTACATTATTCATTGCTGCATTCACTGTTACACTTTACATATCGCAGTACAAAAAACATATATATAATATCTTGAGGAAAACCCACAATGAGATTAGCCTCGCCGCCGCGATCGGCAATATGAGGTCGTTAAAGTCCGTAGAGTTTGCCATAGGGTATCACATCTGTGGCTAAAACGGCCTCTTTAGTACACAAGGCACACATGCTTGAAACATGAGATATCGCCACGGCGAATCTCATAATCGTCGCATGCGGTGAGGTGAATTTCACTGAGACTGACCGCTGGCGCTCGACCCTTTTTATCTTTCAAAGCAATCTGCGTGGTGTAGTACTGGGAAGAATGTGTCTCCCTGTCTCCAACAATCCATTGCCATGGTGACGACGACGACGACGTTCAAACCTCTGGGGCCAGAGGATGCATATTTCATATTATTCTAGTGATGGCCCCAACGAATATCACCTACCAAGAGTGAAGAGAAGTTAGTGCGGCTAACGTTTTCCTGAAGAGACATAAAATTGAAAAAGTACTTTAAATCTCCGCGTAATATTCCAATCATTTTGGCAATAACGTAAATAAACAAGAAGTTATTAAAATTTGTTGATACTCTAAACTCTAACATCCACTATCCTCATATTTGTTCAATAGAAAAACAATATTATTAGAGTTGATAAACCATAGAGGCCAACATGGAGCATAGGCTATGAATTTTGTATGGTTCATGGGTAGGTGAGCTGAGACAATCCACATGGTCGCAAGGACTAAATTAGAACAAAATGACATTGCTTTATTAGGATTAGCGGTCAGAATGAATCTTCAGTTCCTATGTATTTTTACATAATAAAAAAGCAATAAACTAATCACCGAAAAGGCTGACCATTTAGTTTTATGTTACCTTCAATAGAAAATTACTTAATGTCTTAATGAACTTAAGCTTATATTAATTAGTTCTGCCTCTGAGCCATGTCCTGATATCACTTTCTGCAAGAAAAGAGCTTGAAAAAAGTGGTTATATATGGAATGCTTATTTTAAGTATTTTTTGTTATTTGCTGTGTCATTTTATAATCATCATTTTCCGATCTTATTTATCGTTGTCAAATAAATATTTTGTTTAAAATTATCATGACAAAATTTTACCTCTCTTATAACATAACCTCAATAATTGTTTTTTATGCATCAGCCGTTCCTGTTGTAAAAGGATTTTTTATCATTTTTGGAGTTTGAGATATCTCGAGTACTTCCGGATATATCAGAAAAAAAACGAAATTTTCGATTTTTGTTTTTAATTTTTTAAAATTTAAATTAAATTTAATTTTTTTGTGACGTTATTTTTGGAAATATCAAAAAAATACTAACACTTTCTAGAGTCAGTTTGTCAGTTTTCTAACTCAACGTTTCGATTTCTCAGAACCATCATCAAGCTAATTTTTTTAAATACGGCCTGTAATTTTCATCATTTCTTTTGCATATTTAGGGGGTAATCTAGTAAAATCCGTCACCAGATATTTTTAATTTGTAGGCGTTATTGACAAAATTACCGGAGGTTTTTTTTAAATTTGAGATTGCAACTTAATCTGCGCCTGTTAGTATTGTCTGGTGATGGATTTTACCAAATTACCCCCAAATATGCAAAAAAATTATAAAACATATGAGATTTAAAAAAATTACCCTGAGTATGGTTCTGAGAAACCGAACTGACTACATCTTAGGATAGATCGTTAAAAAGTGCCTAATATTTTTTTGATATTTCCAAAAATAACGTCACAAAAAAATTAAATTTAATTTAAATTTTAAAAAATTAAAAACAAAAATCGAAAATTTCGTTTTTTTTCTGATATATCCGGAAGTACTCGAGATATCTCAAACTTCAAAATGTCAAAATACTGGGCACTAAATTGCGCAACTTTGCCCCAATTTAAACTTTGCTGTATCTCTTACCGATTACGAGATCCCAATAGTGAGAGGCAAATTGGTTTCACCCTGTAGAGTATTAGCACCGAACATAACAGTTATTTACGCAGCAAGTGTGTAAAGTGACTCTTTGTTATGAATGCGACAATCCCATGAATAAAAAAGGGTAAGTACTTTACACATGAGTAGCATACAAAATTTTTTCTACTACCAAAAAATATATGAAAAAACAAAAATATTATTAGTGCGTAAAATATATTGATTTACGCACTGCCCTAAATGTCAAAAAATATGCCAGATGTGTGTAAAATAACTTATTTTACGCATTACACATTAAAAAGGTTTAATTTACGAATCTTAGAGCGTCCGCAAAGTGAGTATTTTACGCACGGTAGTAGAAAAAACGTTTTATGTTCGGTGCTATTAGTAGTGAACTGTTTGCAAATAAAAGATTATTACATTCGCCATTCTGTCAAGCAGTGCAGTAGTAATTTGTTAGTATATAGTAGTTTGTGTTTGGAAATAGTAACAAGACTTTATCCTAAGAATCGTACGCGTGAAAACGCGTTTTAACCGTGAATACCTAAATGCAGTTAAATTGACTTTACGTCAGTGTCAGTTTCAACAATGGCGATACCTGGCAACGTATGCACGATACAAACAAGTAATATGCCGCCAGGCGTCGACGACGCGACGCAGACGGGAGGTTGCATAGCAAAATGCTTCCATCTGAAGAAATAGTATATTATTTTATATGGAGGAAAAGTAATACTTTTCATGGCGCGCTCGTGTTTAACAGCCGAACGGAGTATTCGATTGCGTTTTAATTTCCTATTGATAAGCAGTTATTGCGTAAGTTCGATTAAATAATAACCAATTTGTTCCTAAATTAGTGATTTTTAGAAATGCAGTCACACATTGAGTGATAAATACAAATTTTAGTTTAATAACTCTTGAGTTGTTGACGGTTATTTTGATGTTTGTTTGTATTGTATCTATGTTGCTATGATAACACTTTTACCTTCGCCGGCGGAAAAGTGAAAAGTAAAGCTCCGGCGGAGGAAAAACGAAACTTCACTGCCGCCTACACAGTCGAGTAATGACGAATTTACTGACGTTTGACGAAAAAAGTATTTTTCAGTACCTACATAACTATACTTTTAATTTTTTCGAGACGCTTAAAATAAAAAAGTTAAAGGGGGGCGACATATAGGGGATCATCCTGTACAACAATCATGTTGTACTATTTTTGTTACTATACTAATTTGAATTTTTGCGAAAATTGATGAAAATAAAAATAATGTGTGGTGTCAAACAAATGGTGAAAAAATGATCTTTCAAGATATCTATTTGAAAAAAACGGAGTTAACCTAAATAAACTAATTTTAGCAAATTTGAAACCCAATAAAACGAAAATAATAGACAATACAACGATATTGGTATTTTTTACGTGCTATTTGACCAAAAACTAATTGTTCTAACCTAATCAAAGCACTCTAGATTGAAAAATAAAATAAAAAAAAATATTGAAGTCTATGTGTCAAAATTTGACATATGACGTGTCATTGTACTCAGAATGTCAGTATAAATCTAAATAGCAAAAAAAAATGGGCTTGCAATTTAAAGATCAAAAGTAGGGGTGACTTCCGGTCGAACCGGAAGTTGACGGAAACAGCTGATTACTCTGATAAATGCAGATTTTTGTCTTGTAGACGATTCCAAATTTTTAACAACAAATTACTAACAAAAAAATTATAGAGGTGAGACACTTTTGAGAATCACCCGGTATATATCGAGTAAGAAGCACAGATGTTCCTACAAGTATGAAAATTTGTAACATGTAGAATAAGCCATAGGCAAGGTTTATACTACACTTTTCTATGACTATTATTATATTATTGTCTACTTTACCGGATATACAGATACATATTACTACCTAGAAAAAAATAAATGTACACATGTCACATGCTATTTTTTGGATAAAAGTTCCGCTGTAAAAAGATAAGTTCATAAATATACAGCACTAAAATTTTATAATGTACAGGGTCATTCCTTATATTTAGACAACGTCTAGCGCGGTTATTATACGAGGTAGAAAAAAACTTTAAATACGAAAGTTGTATGGCTAGGGATCACCTTAAATTACCAGAAAATGTTCTAAAATATTGTACAGAGATGTCGCAAAGTTGATAAAAACACAAACATGGTAAATCTTTAATGGATTACCCTGTATATTAAAACAAAAATTAATAGATCTTTTCCTTCTGAATTCAAAAATATATAATGTGTTGACATTTGGTTTAGCCGTGCTCGAAATATTTGTATTATTTAATTAAATCGCAGTTATCATTTTTATTAAACAAGAAAGCTTGCAAAAGAGTTACAATTAACATATTATATTACTATAATTATATAATATTATTAATATATTTATTTATTTTCAACAATCAAAATAGAACCAAAAAATTAACAAATTTGTTTTTTTATAAAATAATTTATGAAAATTCCAGAGTTCAAGTGACCGCCGCGCCGCGCCGTTTTTTTTAATAGTTTTTAAAATGCAAATAGTTCGAAAACGGCTAAATCAAATGTCAACATATTATGTATTTTTGAATTCAGAATAAAAAGATCTATTAATTTTTGTTTTAATATACAGGGTGTTCCATTAAAAATGTACAATGTTTGTGTTTTTATCAATTTTGCGATAGCCCTGTATTATATTTTAGAACATTTTCTGGCGATTTAGGATGATCCCTACAACTTTTGTATTCAAAGTTTTTTCCACCTCGTGTAATAACCGCGCTAAAGGCTGTCTAAATATAAGGAATGATCCTGTACAGGGTGGCTCGAATTCGTGTCTACGTATGGGGAACTCGAAAACCGTAAGAGATACAGTATCGGTCAAATTAAGGCAAAATTGCGCATTTAGGTGCCTAACAATATGCCGTTTAGAAAGTTTTAAAATTCCGAGTAATGACGGAGATATCCGGAAAAAACTGAAATATTGAAAAATCGTTTTATTTTTTTCCTGGGCTTATTTAAAAATGGATTTCAAATTGAATTGCACTTTTGCATTGCCACTTTTTCCGCTCTATCCAGTGGTGGTCTCCAGTTTGAAATCCGACGTTAAATTTTTTTTATCGTTTTTCAGATGGTATTAGCGTTATAAATATGAGTATGTGTTTTTATTATTTTTTTATTTTTATTATTTTTTTTATTATTTTTATTATATATATTTGGCTTTGGCGTAATTATAAATAATTTAAAATAGGTACTTTTGAAATTTTTATATTCTATAAAAATATTTATTTCTTTTTTTTTGTTTGGTGGAAAATGATTGATTTAAAAATAAAAAATAGTAAAATTATTTTTTTACGAGAATATGCCCATGAACTATTACTCAAACAAGTTGCTTAGCAAAATTCCAATGGGTGTGTTTTTCCATCAAAGTACCTATAATATCACGTAGTATGATTATAAATTGTTGATGTTCTCTACTAAATAATTTTTTTAACTGGTTAAAAGTTGCAAATATTTCATCTTTGCACTAAGCTACTTATTTGAATAATAGTTCATGGACATAATCTTGTAAAAAAATAATTTTACTATTTTTTATTTTTAATGCGGGCTCAAACTTTCCACTTAATACAAAAACAAAATAAAATATTTTTATACTTTATAAAAATTTCAAAAGTATGTACCTAAATTATTTAAAATTACGCCAAAGCAAAATATATAATTTAAAAAAAAATAAAAATTAAAAAAAAATAAAAACACATAGGTACTCATATTAATAACGCCAATAACATCTGAAAAACGATAAAAAAAATTAAAGTTTGTATTTAAAAAAAGAAAGTTGATGATGATCCCGTGAAGACGAAACGTCGGATTTCAAACTGGATACTTCCATTGGATAGAGCGGAAAAAGTGGCAATAGAAAAGTGCAATTCAATTTAAAATCCGTTTTTAAATAAGCCCAGGAAAAAAATAAAACGATTTTTCAAAATTTCGTTTTTTCCGGATACCTCAGGAAATATTCGGAATTTTAAAACTTTCTAAATGGCATATGGTTAGGCACCTAAATGGGCAATTTTGCCTTAATTTGACCCACAGTGTACCTCTTACGGTTTTCGAGTTCCCCATACATAGACACCAATTCGAGCCACCCTGTACATACGTATACATATTTTAATAAAAACTATAATTCAGTATTAACAAGGTATTAATTAAACATTATGATAAGTACACTGTTTAAAATGTAGCAAACTACTGAATAAAATGCATGAAAAACACTTTGTTCTGTATTTTAATAATATAATATTAACCAAAGTTTAGACACATACAATTATTGCCTGATTTTAATAAAAACTATAATTCAGTATTAACAAGGTATTAATTAAACATTATGATAAGTATACTGTTTAAAATGTAGCAAACTACTGAATAAAACTCGGAATAAAATGCATGAAAAACACTTTGTTCTGTATTTTAATAATATAATATTAACCAAAGTTTAGACACATTCAATTATTGCCTGAGGGTCGATTTTAAATCTCGAACAGCTTAGCGAATAAGTAGTGGTCTAAACCACGATTCATATACAATTTTTTACACTATCAGCAGCATATCTATCAAAGAGTTTTATAATTATTAAATTAGACATTAAGGTAAAGGTGAATAACTGAATATTTTGACAATAGGTAAAGAAATAGTATATTATTAACAAAGGTTTAAGCGTCGAGTTGAAATTTCGTATTGCTACGCTTCTCAGGATTGAAAATGTGAAGACAATAACAGTTGTCTAAAAAATAGCTAATATACAATTTTTCCACTACTAACACATCTACCATATATTTTGTAGTTAATAAAGCATCAATTATATATATTTTCTTCATTACTAGCCTTAACCCTTAAATGCCATGGCGGGGTCAAATTTGACCCTCCTTGAGTTTTAATGCCAAGTTTCGCTACCTAAATATTGATGGCGCGTTCTGCTAATCTTCGACCGGCAGGTGATTTATCGATCCACGAAAATTCCGTTAGTTTATCTGTTGCTACTGCAGAATTAGGACACGAGTAGGGTCAAATTTGACCCGCTTATGGTATAAGTGTAGGTCAAAGTTTCCGGACTTCAGGAACCAGTGCCTGCCGCAAATCCAGAACCACAACGAGGAAAAAGAGGAGAAGGTGTCAAATATTTCAATATTCAAAAAACCAAAAGAGGGAAAGCTCAACGTGCGATAAATGTCGAGATTTAATTTCTAAAAATCGTGCCCGCAAGAAGACGTTATGCATAAGTTGTGTTGAAAAGTAAGGTCAAAAACATGCTTGTAATTTTTTAGATACGAAATCTAAATGGATTTTTCTTATTTTAAGTAGCAGCTGTGATACCTAAAATTCACCACTGGATACAAACGAACTGTGAATTTTTATTATTTTTCTTTTAATTTTAGAAAGTGCACATCTATGTTAATTTGAATGGGTACCAAAGTTTTTTTTTAAATAAAGTGATAACTAATTAACCACATCCGTTTTTTTTTCTATAAAAATTTAAAAGTAGTTGTAAACAAAATAACTTAACTTAAAAGAAAGGTAAAAAATAAGATTTTTTTATATACAAAAACAATGGGGTCAACTCTGACCCTGCCATGGTATAAATGTCACTATTTTCGGCCATGGCAGTTAAGGGTTAATATCAACCATTATTGACCGATTTTTGCTGTTTTTCTTTTCCTCTTGTCAGAATATTTCATTATTTACCTTCTTATGACCTAGGTCATTAATGAGCTAATAGACTTGACATGTAAAAATCATAACATATATTAACAGTTAAAAAGCCTACTTGACAAGATAAATTAGAAATAATGTTGCAAGAGTTCCAAGTAAAGGTAACTTGATTGATATCAACAAATAGACAAGCAATCTTATAAAATATATAATTAATGATTTAATAAATAGGTACGAAATATATCGTAGATGACTTAGCAGTAGAGAAAAGTGTGTGTTAATCACAGTTTGGACAACTATTAGTGTATGTCTATACCTTGGTTAATAATATATTGTTTTCTCTTGTCAAGTAGGCTCGATAACTGTCATTTTATGTTTATTTTTATTGTCAAGTATCCATAGTGATCTAGGTCATCATAAAAGTAAATAAAGAAATATTTTGATAAGAGTGAAGGAAAAACAACTTCTCAAATTAAAAATGGACGGCATTAAAGCATGTAAGTAGAAGAAAAACAACTTCTTAAGTTATGGATATTAAAGCTATTAATGGCAAAAAACATTCACCTGACGTTTAATAAATATAGCTTATTGACAAAGGCAAAACAAAGCCGATTCACCTGTGGATAAAATCCCATTCTTGCAAGCAAAGCATTATGAGAGAAGTGGGATGAAGTCCCGGAAATGGCGACTTTACAGGTAGTTGAATAGACCATAAAGTAACAAACCCTGTATAAGATAACAATAGTTGTAGAAAAAGTATGGAGTACCATTTCCTACTTGAATGACTGACAGCACTCGTAGACAGTATACTGATAAGAAATGAGTAGACATCATTCCATGCATGTAGATAAATTCTATATTATTATCGAGGATTCATGTTTATATTACAAATTCTTGTCTTTTTCTCCACTTCGGTGTATGCTTTTTGGAAAAAAGAGCTGCTTCAGCTCTGGACTGGACCCATGGTGTAAACAACACAAGCGCTAGTTTAGTGACCCTAACAAAGCTGAAAAACCTAAAAGAAACTGGAAAATGGTTGACGCTTCAAGGAACAAATCTGCCCCTGTTGTCAAGAACGAATCTCAAAATTTTCTAACCTTTTTGATTTTTGTTTATACAATATATTATTCTTTTGGCTATTATCATTACAGTTAAGTACCCTAATACTTTATTATCAACAATTAAATGTATGCCCAAATCACAAATTGTCATAAAAAAATGTTGATAAAATTTCCCATAATATTGACATTCCTATAATGATCATTGATCAATATGCGAATTTTTCCTTAAAAATGCCGCGCGTTTTTTAATTTCATAGGATTTTTATGAAAGGTTTCTTGCTCGGTGTCTTAGTCAGACAATAGAAAAAAAATTATATATCCAATGTAGCTTAAAAAAGGTTTCGCTTGTGTATGTGACACTCGAGAAACAATTAACTGACCGATACAATACAGGCTAGTATATAACAGGATGCCGATATAACAGAGTATAGGTATAATCTCGCTCGGGTATAACCAAGAATACAAAATTTTCACTCCAATGTTTTTGTATAAGATAGGTACATTAATTTGCCCTGACATGAATTTTCCAACTAAGCACGTACACCATTTTTGTATTATACCAATATTTTACTTAACGTCTGTTCTTAAATATTTTTAATTTTTTTTTTCAAATTTAAAAAAATTAAAACATACCTGGGTACATAGTTAATAATCCATTAAAATCTCTATTAAGTTGACTCAAAACTACAGCATGTTAGGTACTCACCAATAATAATAATATATTCTCAATGCTTGGGAAGCACAATGGTAATTACAGTTTGGTAAACAACAAATTGTTAAACAATTCTCAGCTGCTTTATAGAAAAAGATATACTCGAGTGCGACAGAACACTACCAACGCCTTTATCAGTTAAATAAATAGTGTTTAGCGATTGAAAATTAGACGAACTTTTTGTCTGTTATCACAAAAATTTACATTTTACGTTTCACTATATAATATATAGGTAATCATTTTACACGAACGATCTTTTGTGATATTTAGATATCGATATTCGACAAAATGCACAATAGAGCTTTCTCACTTTTCAAAAGTTCAACATTGATGCCACATTTCTCATTTAAATATCATGCTCCCCGCCATTGATTGGCATAGTTTACACTGTAGGTCTTTCCTTGTGCCTCCTAAATTGACTACACCGACAAATTACCAAAAGTTTTACCTGAATATATAAAAAAAATTAGCGAGTCTGCTAGTACTCGAGACACTGATGTGTAAACATATCCTATATATATCATCATATGAAAATCTAATTCTAATGCCACCTTAGGACGCGTGACGCCTGAAAATAAGCAACCACTTATTTGGAAATGGTTGCCTATATTCTGGCGTTAGAAAGAACGCGTTTTACATCAACGGTTACAGACAGCCTGCAAAACACATTCCCGTCACAGATACGGCCTGACCGCCCTGACATTCTAAAATAGTAAACATAAACGGAATCGCACGCAGATCCTTGTTCTGAAGTCAGGTCTCCAGGGTTATTTTTCCTACTTTCTGCTCTAAGTGGCAACATGAGTCAAAAACAAATATACCCAATAATCAAAGCATCCAACTAAAATCTAGTGATATCCCCAAATATGATTCATGTTTTTAGTGATATTTAATTCTTTACATTGGCGATCAATTTTTCAGGATTCAGGTGGGGTGTTTTCAGGTTTCGTTTTCATTTCAGTTTTCAGGATAACCTGTCGTCCTGTTAGCAACTAGAAATAGTTGTCGAAATGATGCAAATTGATTTTTTTAGTCACAAAAGTATACTGAAAACATAATATGGAATTATGTATTATACGTTGGGACCTGTATTGTGCTTCATTTGGATTGTGATTAATGTCAAAGGTTAGTTTGTTTAATTTTGAATTTTTGCAATAAGGACCCTTAATTATCATTGTTAAAAAATATGAAAAATGCCTTATAATACTAGAACTAAAGCGATTCGCATTTGTCAACAATTTAAAGAATGGGTAAATAATAATTGCAACTGGAACTGAAAATTCAATTTACATTAACTTACTCTGGTTAGCTTTTAAATGGGAATATACGTAATCAGAGCTAAGACAACTTAATAAGAACTACTGAAAATTATCTTATTTTAATAAAAAATTATTGGTAATTAAAACCCATATATTATTGTATTCCAAATTCGAGATCGCTAGGGGTCCAGTGTATAGCCTTTTAGTTTAGCCATTATTTTGAGACAAAATGTAGACGAAACCGGCTCAGATAATGAATACCTACTAACCTGCTTGGTATAGTAATCAAGCCAAACCCAGTGCAGGATATGGCCAAATCACAAAAAGAATTTGAAAAAATTTGGCCTTTCTTTTAAAACCAAGCCGTCCAAGACCATTTTTGCAGAATGTTTGCCTAATCTGTTTTACTGGTTCATGAATAATGGGAGAGTGTTTATAGACTTGCTAAGGCTAAAGAACTGATATATCCTCATCTCACGGGTATATGAGGATACATCAGTTCAGTTCTTCAATGTTTTAAGTAATGCAGATGTTTCATCACAAAAAAGAAAACTGCAAGGATAGACTAATATGTTCAGAATGTTGCTGCGAACATGAAACAAATAACTACTAATAGTATGACATATTGTGCTTTAAGTAATTTGGGACCCATTTTCATACTGACCATAATGCAACTGATCATCAGTGCCACTGTCTTAAATCACTTTTTTGTGAGCAAAAACTAGTTAGCTATGTCCATGGCTACTGCTGAAGCAGAAATTCTTGAGACTTTAAATTAATAATAGTTATCCTATAAGATAGACTTAGAAGTTAAACTTGTGAATATGATATATATTAATATTAGTGGTATGACTAATTTTAGTAAAGTTAATTTTTTTTACATGTATGAACTATTTTATTGTGATATTATAATCACAAGTTAATGTCATATGCTCAAGGTTGGTAGGGGATAGGTTGTCCGATAACTTGCGTGCGACTGATGGAAGAGGCAACCCATGACGTCAGTTGTTCAAATCAATCAGAAGTAGAAGCAACATTTACCGTTAGATTTGTGTTTATTTTGCTTCAGATTTGCTTTGTTTGATTAATTTTCTGTTCTTGAGGAGTGTTTTTTACAAATTTTCAATAAACATTTTGTGTAGGCATGCAGTGGTGTAATGGACTAAGTTTTGTGAAATAGTTATTTAGGTTTAGAAAACATTTTCGTGTGGATAGAGGACTTTTACAGACTTTTTTTAAAACATCCTTTTTGATGATTTTAATGTAAATTGGTGGTGTTATTTGTAGGGCTTACTTAGCCCTGACTAGATATAAATTATTAAGTCCAGTGGCTTCTCGGGGGGCATTTGAACCAATATTGTTGTAAAAAAAATACGCCACTGAGACAGCTTTTCAAATTCAAAACATGCTTTATTGTCCAAAGAATTAAAAAATCTCATTAACAAAGCAAACAAACCGCAGAGAATATAAACTAACCTAAAAAAAAAACAAGTTAAAGAAAAGACAATACAATGGGGAACTGGCATAGAAATTAAATTTGAAAAATATTACTCACAAACATAATTTAATAATATTAAAAGAACCCTCGAAAGAACCACAGTTCACAAAAATCTCATTTTTTATTTTTGTGTAATAAATATAAGCAATTAAAAACTGCATAATATTCTTGTAACGCGCCGGCGCCGTCCTTGGCTGGGACCGGTTGTGACGTCAAGTAGCTCGTTTGTCGTCGCGCCTGACGGACGGCAGAGCAGGGAACGTCTTAGCACTCTTAGCAGATTTGTCTTTCAAAATGACTGACGCCGGTTTTTTTTTACTGTTTACTTTTACTTTTAGATTGCTTTTTGTCACATAAGAAATTACAATTCTCGTCGACAAAGCTCCTAACTCTACTTATCCAAAATATACTATGATTAGAGGAAAACAACTCTCTAACAGAAACTCATGACCTCAGCCAGGACAGTCAAGACAACAATTACACTTAAATAAATAGCAATTAGGCGCAAGAAAAAAACAAACATACTGAAAAAACCAGTGCTTTGTCGAATAGACCAACACTGAACCAAGCAATAAGTTAAAATGAATACAATAAGTAATATCAAATCATAAAAATAAATAAACTAACAGACAATCCAACAGTCACCAAAATCGACATTCAAGCACATGCACACACTCGCGCGCATACACACACGCATAAACAAATAAAATATATAATTTACATGACTAATTATTGGTAATACAAACAAAAAGCAAAGGAATATACAATACCTGACACAGTAGAACAATTATGTATAACGAGCCTACAAACGATATTCATAATGCTCAGGCAATGTGTAGTACCCCTTAGACAATAACAGCAATCGGGCCCTTGATCTCAGCTTTCCAACTGTACCCAGTTGCCTTATGCTGAGTGGAAGATGATTAAACACTGCTTTAAACATTAATTATCTATTAGTGCAAGGGTAGGACAACTACATATTTTTTACATATTTTTCGTATTTTCTTTTGGCGATTACTACACTTATATGAAACTTTTTATAACTATGTACCTACTCCAAAAAAAAAACTATTGAAATCATGATCAATTTTTTTTACAAGCCCTACTGTTGCTCTGACGATATATGAGATTAAGACTTGGATTAGGATATTAAATGAATTGTGTAAATACAATTATTATTGGAGCCTTATTTTTTAAATATCAGGTCGATCCTACGGTTCTTCCTTAAGAAGCAAATCTATCAATAACTTTTTCATAAAGTCCGTAATTTTCTTATCAACTCTTTTTCAATGGAATGCATTCCCAGCGCAGTTAAACGATTCATGTTATCAAAGTCAGTCTATAGAACACAGGAGCCTACTAACAATAACAACAAACAAAAACGACACAACTAGGTACTACAAAAAAGGCAAATCAAATAATTAATAATTGTCTTTTCTAATTAACTATATTAAATGCTTGCACTTATATTTGTAAAAACCCGCAAGGACTGTCAGGAATACAGCTAAATAACTGCCAAATTTTATCTATTAAAATTTATAAATAGTTTAGTTCTGGCAAGTGCATCATTCTTTAGGTTGAGAAGACTGTGCACGAATAATAGCAGTCCAGATAAGGGCATTCAAATAATATTTTCTCGAGGAAATTATATTAATTTTACTGGTCAACTGTAGTCCATCTGGGGTTGGCGGCAGTGTGTGTTTGAGCGACGATGGCCTATAATAGTCGCATTCCCGGTTAGCATCATCAAAAGATGATTAATCATCTCCTGATTTTTAGCGAAACGCGCATCGAGTGCAAAAATACTGTTTCGGTATTGTGGATAAAACCTGTTTTAGTATATATGAAAATGTTCAACTTAAATTTATAAACCAGGCAAATTATCAACTTCTTATTGTACTAGATCTTAACGGAGTCTAGACCATGACTGATGTAGATTTAGCTCTCTTTGCCTGTAGTATGATATTTGTTTTGCATTTAATGTTCTTGAGAGTCTACCAAACCAAACTCTTTTGCATATACCAAATTGTCGCACTTGTTACTGTATAGTCCCTTTAACATAATTTCTGCCAGTGTTAATTGTTGTTGTGAGAAAGTTTTTAATGCGCCTCTGAGCAATAGTTTGTTAATCTTATTTAAATGTTTTTTTTCTTTTGTTAAACTGTAAGTGTTGATACCTTGAAAATGATTAAATAAATGTGATTCAAAATTCGAAGAAAAAGGACGACACATCGGTTTTGTCATTGTTATATTTTTTATGTTAATAATTTATTAAAATATCTTAGGTCGCTGGATGGTTTTGAAGAATTTAGAAAATATCTTTTCCTGTTGACCTCCGATTGCGTGTTAGTTGCAACAATTTGATACAGTGGCGCACATGTTACGGCATTATATGCTGTGCTGTTCCATTTACGTTTAATTTATCTGAAATATGTATTTATTTATTTATTATGTATTTATTTGTTTAATGTATCAGCAGTTTAAACCAATTACAGATGCATTTCCAAAAGCTACTTAAAAACTAGATAAACAGAACACAAAATGCACTATAGATTGTTTTGCTGTACCTAAAGCTTTTCTTACTTGTTTAAATTTACTTAATGACATAGTGAAAACATCAACAAACTACAATATTTATTAAAGGCCATACATAATCTGATCAGTGGTGAATTTTTATGCAAGTTGATTTTTATTTCACATATTATGTAGGATAAATCTTTATTTCTGATACTGACTGACCCTACTTTAAAGGGTAATATTTCAAGAAAATCAGTGCAACACGTTTTCTGATTGAATCCAAAATGATAGTGAAGATTTTTTTTCCAATTAATTAAAAAGGAACCTAACCCCGGAGAGTTGTATTGCAAAGCCCGGCCCCTGTCGTGGGGTCGTTTGAGCGCCACCCGTTCTAGCCAACTAAACGGAAAATGCTCTGCTGGTAGTGCTGGTGTTGTGCAGGGTGGCTAGGTCAGCTCATAAAATCAACCGATACTTAATTTCAAACCCACAAGAAAACGAGAATATAGGCGGGATTATAATCAATTAACTTAACTTATCAAGAAAACACAATTTAAAAATTTAAGGAACATTATATTGCCTTCTAAGTTCTTTTTTTTTAACACCTCAATAAGTTACAGTAAAATCTGCGATTTCCAAAGACCAAGGAAGGTCTGATGACTATTAACGAAATTGATAAATTGAGTACACTATGGAGATTGTACGGAGACCAATTCGGTTTAATACTGTTACGTTTTTCCCGTGGGTTCTTAACAGAATTACAACTTTGCTATTTTCAATTAATACTCTCTTTATTCACTACAACTGAATACAATTTAACTCACTAAACTAGTCTTATAACTTTACCACTAATATCTATTCAACACTCAATGATTAACTGAACTAACTCACTAACCGACTGACTAACATTCGCCTTAGGTCTGCTTATATATAATCTTAAATCTATCACGAATATTCGGGAAGTATTCCGAGGCCACTCTATATGATCTCGACGAGGCCATCGAGACAATTCCAGCGATCCCGAAACTTCGCGGCCGGCCGGGCGATGATTCATACAGGCAGAGAAGCGAGGGGCACGGCGGCGGCTAGTTCTATAGGGTAGCACAAAAACGTTCGGATGGTTGTTAGGCTAGCCGTAACATTGCCTCCCTCTTAATTCTGATCGTCCCGATTAACTACTTCATGTCCGTGATATGCTTTCAACCTGTCGAGGTGGACAACTTTCAGTTTGCTTCTAGGGCTACGCTGAATTCTATACACAACGTCATTAATTCTTTTGATGACCGTATAGGGTCCTTCCCATACTGCTGTTAGCTTGGGAGATCTTCCTTTGTGGATTATATAACCAAACTTTATCGTTCATCCGAAATCCCCTAGAGTTAGCTTGGAGGTTGTATCGAGTCTTCATTCGGTCACTGGCGAGACGTTCAAACGGTAGTCCCACATCATTCTGTTTCATCTTCCCACTGGATCTTGTCTGGGGTCGTTGCCTTGAGGCACAGGTTGAACACTGCTGGCACCATGATTTCACATCCTGGCAGTAGTTGACCCAGTAAAATTTGTCACGGATTTTGTCAATCATTCCGTTAACTCCGAGATGAGCACCAAATTTTCTATTATGTACTTCGTCCAGAACTTCCGATACTCTCTTCCTTGGTACCACTAACTGCGTCTTCACTACTTTGCCATCGGCACTTTCCCAGGCTCGTTTAAGGAGTCCATTTTCAACTACCAGGGAGTCCCACTGAGCCCAGAGAGATTTAAAAGTAGATCCCTTAGTTGAAATATCTCTCCAGTTTGGTCTTGGTTGACGTTCTTCCTTAGCTTTTAGTAGTAGTGCTATTTCATTATCCTCAAGCTGATCTTTCTTTAGTTGCTCTGTGGTCCACTGCTGATCAACCTTAAACTTGATTCGCCTAATGGGAGTGATTCCTTCTCGTTGGTCAATTCTTTGGAGATGTTTATGATTATCCTCACATGACCTTCTGGATAAAGCATGCCCAATGTCGCCACATATATAGCACTGATTTGAAATACTTCGGTTACGTGGCCTATCTTCTAGTGGCTCCCGGAATCTTTGTACTTGACAGTCCCTTTTGAAATGCCCAGTCCGGCCGCATCTATAGCACTGATTTATAGCCTTTTGATTACATGATCTAACTTCTGTTGGCTCCCGGAATATCCGTACTCGACAGTCCCTTCTGAAATGTCCAGTCTTTCCACATCTATAGCACTGATTTGATGTATTTCGGCTATGTGGCCTATCTTCTATTGGCTCCTGGAATCTTTGTACTCGACAGGCCCTTTTGAAGTGTCCAGTCTTGCCACATCTATAACACTGATTACGGTTGTATGGCCTAACTTCTAGTGACTCCCTGCATCTCCCCGTGGCCTGAAGAACTTCGGTTAATTTCTTCAAAATACCGCCCATTTCAGTTAGTTCACAATTGTTCGCCAAATTTTCTTCCTTGATGGATACTTCCCTGATTGCTGGCTTAGAAATGTTACAGGCCGCCTCGATTTCCAGAGCTCTACCCAAAACTTCACGGCTGCTATCAAATTTGGTTAGACGTAACATCTTCTGAGTTTCTGGATCTCTGACACCGTCCACGAAATATTCAGCAACAAGTTCCTCTTGAAATTCTTCTGTTGCTCCCTGATAGGCCAATTGAATGAGACGTCTAATGTCTGCCTCAAATTCTTGCAGGTTTTCACCAGGCTTCTGATGCCGAGACTTTACTTGTGCCTGATACAGTTGTCTTCGGTGTTGGTCCCCAAATCGTCTCTCCAGGACAGCTACAAGGATGTCATATTTCCCTTGTTGGCTGATGGGAGTGGTCTGCAGTAATTCCAGGGCAGATCCACGAAGCGCTACCACTAGTGATGTAGCCATTTCTTCATTATTCCAACCGTTGGCAACAGCAGCGGCTTCAAATTGTCTTTTGTACATTGTCCAGGATGTTTGACCGTCGTACGTTGGACGTTTGATGTTTTGTCCTGAGGTGAATGCCCTCTCGGTGGGTGCTTGATGTTTTAGTCTGGTAAATTCTGCTTGTAGATTCTTCACTTCTTTCTGTACGTCTCCTACTTCTTTTTGTACATTTCCAACTTCTTTTTGTACATTTCCAACTTCTTTTTGAATACTGTTTACTTCTTTTTCAAATTTCTCATTTTGTCCGTCCAATATTTTCTGTAACTTTCCTTGCTCGCCTACAATTACATCCAGCATCCATTTCTGAAGCTGGTCCTGCTCTGCTTGCCTTTTCTGTTCCTGGTCTTGTAAAATTTTCTGAAGCCGGTCCTGTTCTGCTTGTTTTTCTCTTCCTGGTCTTGCAAAATTTTCTGAAGCCGGTCCTGTTCAGCTTGCCTTCTACGTTCATCCTCCTCCCGTTCAGCTTGCCTTTTATCTTCTTGATCTTGTAAAATTTTCTGAAGCCGGTCCTGTTCTGCTTGCCTTTTGTCTTCCTGATCTTGAAAATTTTTCTGAAGCCGGTCCTGTTCTAACTGCTTTTTACGTTCTTCCTCTTCCCGATCCGCTCGCCTCTCAGCATTTAAATTATCCATAAAATCGGCCAACATTTTATTTATTTGCTCCATTTCCGCCGTTTGTTGCCTTGTATTGACCATAGAATGTTATAAAATTTTACCAGAATCCACCAATCAAACGGTCTCTTTGACGTACTTGTACTTCTTTCCTCGAAAAATACTTCGCAAGTCCGGTCCCTTCACAATCCAACTTCTGACACCAAATGTTACGTTTTTCCCTTGGGTTCTTAACAGAATTACAACTTTGCTATTTTCAATTAATACTCTCTTTATTCACTACAACTGTGTACAATTTAACTCACTTAACTAGTCTTATAACTTTACCACTAATATCTATTCAACACTCAATGATTAACTGAACTAACTCACTAACCGACTGACTCACATTCGCCTTAGGTCTGCTTATATATAATCTTAAATCTATCACGAATATTCTGGAAGTATTCCGAGGCCACTCTATATGATCTCGACGAGGCCATCGAGACAATTCCAGCGATCCCGAAACTTCGCGGCCGGCCGGGCGATGATTCATACAGACAGAGAAGCGAGGGGCACGGGCGGCTAGTTCTATAGGGTAGCACAAAAACGTTCGGATGGTTGTTAGGCTAGCCGTAACAATACTCTGTTCGGTATGCCTTACCATTAAACGCACTAAATACTACTTATCGAAGTGATCACTTTGACGTACTATCTCGAAGCTTGGCGGTAAAAGTTTGACGTGTATTAACAGAAGGATAACTAAAAGCGATTATATTAAACGGATAAACAAACGACTCAGTGAAACATGAAGCTTCTGTACAATACCCCAAATCCGGTCCTCGAACTCTGGTGGAGGCACCGGGCACTTATAGATACCTCAGGTACTGCCTCTCGATGGTCCCGAGGGAAGATCTAGCCGAGGTCTCGATAGCTTGGCGTCGAGATTGCTGATAAGAGCTGCTGGTAAAGCCTGCTTCCAACCAACTAGAACAGGGTAATTCTAGCTGCAGGTAAAGGTAATGGCCTGCAGGTAAGCGTGGTGGACCTTCAGGAGAAAGGTTGTAACCCTCCGTAAAAAGGTGGTGGCCCTCCGGAAAGAGGTTGTACCCTCCGGAAAAAGGTGGTGGCCCTCGGGAAAAAGCCCTGGAATAGCCCAGTGCGCATTAGACGTAGCCCCCTTACTTTAATAAAAACAATAGCCCCCCCTCGCATGAATATATTTTCTTTATAAAACAAATTCCCCCAAAAAAAATATCCATGAATTTTCAATGACCATCGGCAAATAAAAGATGTACCAAGGTACAGACAACTTGAATATAACAAAGATAGGGATGAATCACCCCTAAAAGAATATATAAACTTCCCCATATGATCAAAATTAAAGTTACATTAAAATAAAAATGCGGATTAGATAAAATGGAGTAGATAAGATAACATGTGAGACGCAAAAGCAAATGGCTGTATATGCA
Source organism: Pissodes strobi (assembly GCA_016904865.1). NCBI lineage: Eukaryota > Metazoa > Arthropoda > Insecta > Coleoptera > Curculionidae > Pissodes > Pissodes strobi. Next base: position 27,697 of record JAEQML010048153.1, on the reverse strand, counting down.
CAAAAAAGGTAACACAGATAAGCAATTAAATCATTAATTTAGGCAAAACGGTAGCAATAATTACCTCGATCGTTTGTATGAGGGCTAACTGAGAGATTCGACGGTCTCGGTCTTATATGACGAAGCCTCTATAAATAATGTTAGCATCATGGCATTCACGCGCTTCACAGTCAATAGAAAAAGAAATCCAGAGAAAATGCTTACCTAATACAGCAGTATCTAGATCCCGATTAATCGGTCGTGTCAAAACACAAACAGAAAATCAACACAATATCCCCAAAGAAAGGGTAGAATTGAATCACCATAAAATGTTGAGTCTCTAACTGCACTAGCAGAAGGCTTCTCTCCTCGCCAAACGATCAAACTAGAAGAAACTCGATCGTTTTCGTCAATTTTTGTCAATGGATAACCCAGCCCTATTATTTGAAACGAACCTCACAAAAACTAGACTGCCGTATAAAGCGATACATTTATTTAAAGCAGAGGTCCAAAAATGATCTATCGATCTTCAGAAATGGCAGCCGGTAATTGGTGCTCCACAACCAAAGGGTTCCCAAAAGGTTATAAAATATGCCAACAAAATTAAAATATGGATCAACAAGTCAAATGCAGCGTATTTGCAGGCTAACAGAATTCTTAAAAATATAAATCGGTTCCTTGACCGTTCTACCGTAATGTAATAGAAATCAAGCCAAGCTATTCTAATAATAATATGCATCGCTTATCAAGTAAAATAAATAGAGTCACAACGTGTTATAAATGCTAATACAAATATATAGTTAACCTATACTTAGAATATAGTTAATTCATATTAGGAAAAGCGGCAATTTCAAGCGAATTGTTAGCTAATAGAATCAATAAATTTAAAATTAAGGAACCGAGTGCAAAATACAGCATGTTTTTTTCCCTAAATGCGGCATATAAATGTAATTTTAAAAATGTTTGCCATTGGCAAAATCGAACTGTTACATCAGGACTTATAATTAGGTTAGTTTGGGGTAGTTTGGGTTAGTTTGGCTGCATTGTATTGGCTGGCAGGAACGTCAAACTTGTGAGAGCAGTTTGATTACGGGAAGTGACGCCCCCACCATTCCGAGTTGCCACGGGATGTGGCCCATCAAATCCCATCGTCCTCCTCCAGGCTGGAGAACGCCAAAGTATAAAGTCTAGAGCTGATCACTGGGGAGTGATCCAACAAACCCCATTTTTACCCCTGTCAGACTAGGGACCGCCAAAGGAATTAGTCTGAGGCCGATGCTTCGAGTGGAAGCGGCCCTAGGTGGTAGATGCATAAGCCTACTCGCATCGTCCGGTGAAAGACCACCCCACCAGAATTGGGAAGCGCTAAGTGGTTTTCCCAAATCACGTTCCGCTTTCGCGCTGGTGGTCCCGGGTTCCACAGTAGGAATATATGGACATGATGGTGCTTCCAGGATCAAAATATTCCGGAAGTAAACTCCCCGGCCATTCGGATCTCCGGGCGATGGGTGGCCCTGGGAGCCCTTCATTCCGCATTTCACAGACAGCAAAGATACCGAACCAATTTAGAATAGATTTCTGCAACATAAGAGGCCTAAATACAAACATAAATTCGATACACCAACATCTACAAGCAAATAGACCACACATATTAGCCCTTACAGAAACACAAGTATGTTCTACAACACCAACAGTGAACTACCTCTATCCTGGTTACGACTTACATACCCGATTTAGATATAAGTTCGGAATATGCCTTTTTGTCCGAAGCGACCTTTCATGTCACCGCGAGGAAACACTCGAACCGAATAACCTTGACGTCATGTGGCTCAAGTTCACCGCCAAGGGATTAACCAAGTTTATATGTTGTCTCTATCGCCCTCCGAGCGATAGAGCCTACCAAAGCTTTTTTTCAACACTAGCTACCACTTTTGACTCAATACAGGTCAATCACCCGAGTTCAGAAATAATCGTTCTGGGAGACTTCAATGCCCACAACACCAACTGGCTCAAACATCACAACAAGACCGACAACGAAGGTAGAGAGGCTGAAGCATTTGCCATCAGCTGCGGGCTTACTCAACTTGTAGACGAACCAACTCGAATCTCAGAGAGGGGCGAATTCGCCGCCCTCCTGGATCTTTTTCTGACCACCAATCCTGACCAGTACAAGGTTACAGTTGGTCCGCCATTAGGTACCTCCGACCATAAACTTATTACAACGGTTTGTGAATTGCCACCCATACAGAAGGATCCACCATTGCCTCGCAAAATCTGGCATTACAATTCTGCAAACTGGGACGATCTAAGGCAGTTCTACCTAGATTTTCCTTGGCTCGACGTCTGCTTTGCCACTGAGGACCCGTCAGACTGCTGCGAAGAGATCATGCAAGTAATCTCCTCAGGAACGGAAGCATACATCCCAAATTCCATCAAGTTACCATCACAAGGAAAGCCCTGGTTCGACAAAAGATGCGAAAGAGCTGTAGGAAGGCAACAACAAGCCTATAAGTACTGGCAGCAAAATCAGACCGCTGAAAATCGCAATTATTTTATCGAAGCGAGAAACGAGTGCAAGCGTGTGATCGACGAAACTAAGGACAAACACAATCAAAGGATCAGGAATAAACTTTTGCAATGCCCCAGTGGTTCCAGGAATTTCTGGTCGGTAACAAAGGCAGTAAGTAACAACTTTACAAAAACGTCTCTCCCACCTTTGACGGATGAACGTGGCATCACGGCGACTACAGCCAAGGAAAAAGCAAACATGCTCGCCAAAATGTTTTCATCGCACTCTACCTTAGACGTGCCTCAAGGCAAGACTCTCCCCACTATACCGAACATCAACACTACCATGGCAGAAGTCAAGTTTTCTCACCGTGATATTCGCAAAATCATTAGAGAACTAGATACGCCAAAGGCATCAGGACCGGACGGAATACCTGCCATCGTGCTAAAGAACTGCGCCAACGAACTAACACCCGTTTTTTCCAGGCTTTTTTCTCTTTCTTACAGAAAAGGGATTTACCCATCCTCTTGGAAAGTCGCTCGAGTGCAACCTGTTCTAAAAAAAGGCAAGAAAACCACGCCCTCAAACTATCGCCCAGTTGCCTTGCTTCCAATAATCTCCAAAGTCATGGAACGTGTAGTCAACCAGCAAGTACTCAAGTACCTCGAGAGCAACAGAATAATCAGTGATAATCAATACGACTTTCGCAAAGAGAGATCGACAGGAGATATATTGGCCTATGTCACTCATATATGGAGCAGGGCAATTGAAAACTACGGAGAGTCTCGAGCGATTGCGTTGGATTTCAAAGGCATTCGACAGAGTTTGGCATGACGGACTGCTCAACAAACTGCCGTCCTTGGGACTGCCCGCCTCTCTGCAGCTGGCTGGCCAGTTTCCTTAAGAACCGATCCCTACACGTTGCAGTCAATGGACACATCTCGGGCACATTCACCATCAACGCGGGCGTGCCTCATCAACTCTGTTCCTTATCTATATTAATGACCTGCTGATCGAAACGAATAATCCTGTTTACAGTTTTACAGATGACAGTACCCTTGTCTCCCACTTTACCGCAAACAGGAGCAAATTACAGCAATTAATCAAGACCTGGAGAAAGTTCAAACTTGGGACGACCGAAATTTGGTCCAGTTCAATGCAGCAAAGACCCAAACAGCAACGTTTACTAAGAGGGCCAATACAGCGGGCCCTGACATCATTATGGCAGAATCGACCATTCCTTCATCCTCGTCAATCGGGCTGCTGGGTGTCTCGGTCAACAGCAATATGTCATGGCATGACCATGTTGCTAACATCGCAAAATCAGCCTCCCAGAAGCTTGGTGCGCTATTTCGCAACAAAAAACTCTATACACCGCAGCAGTTGCTCTTGCTGTACAAAGCGCAAATAAGACCGTGCTTAGAATATTGCTCACATATCTGGGGTGCCGCATCAAAGCATACCCTAAAGCTGCTGGATTCCATTCAGAAGAGGGCTGTGCGTCTCGTCGGTGCTCCGGAGTTGACCCGGAATCTGGATAGTCTGGAACATCGCAGACATGTGGCCGAAATGCTCTGTTTTACAGATACTTTCACGGCAGATATTCCCAGGATTTGGCCCGCATAATCCCGCCCCTGGCAACTCCTGTCAGACAGTCCCGACAGACGGCAGGAGCGCACCAGTTCGTCGTACAGCTAGAAACACCTAGAACATCGATTTACCAGAACTCCTTTGTCTGGCGCACTGCATCACTGTGGAACTCACTTCCAGGACATGTGTTTCCCACTAATTACAACCTACAACTATTCAAGAACCGTGTCAATGAACATCTTCGCACACACACCGCTCGTCGAGCGCCATAGGATCTCCCTATAATGTGTGTGCCACTGCCATAAAAAAAAAATATTTCCGAAAATTTTCGAAATGTTTCGTTTAAAAGATAGAGCAAACATTGTTTAACAAAAAATAATCGAGTTTTATCTCGGCCCTAAAATGGCAATGCATTCTTCTATCTTTAATTTAAGAACATTTTGCAAAAACGGATTTTAAAATTTAAGATGGCTATTACGCCCGCTGGCGGCCATTTTGGAAACTTAAAAATGTTTTTCAACATTTTCTCTTGGCTGCTTTACTCATCATTTTTTTTACCTTAAGTCTTTACGACAATTGCATTTCAGGATATAGCCGAGTGCCATTTTTAGTTGGCCACCCGGTATATCTTTGATTTTGCTCTCAAGTTTGGAAATTTCAACCCCTGTATTGTGTCTTGTTTTAAAATACATCATGCTTATATATGTAATATGTGTTGTTTAAATTTATAGGATTTTTTTAAGTAATGTTTTACCTAAAAATCTATATACTAAAATATGGTAGGTACCAGTAAACGTTGCAGGAATGCTCACTAGTACAAATATGTACCACCATATAAAAAAACTAAAAGCAAACTTAGTCTTTTTTGTCATATATTGCTTTATACCTATTAAATCATGTAAGTATACCATCGAGAAATTGTTAATTGAAGTACCAGAGTTTTGCCTATTAAAGGGTTAAAAGACACGCAAAAGTAAAATTTTTAACGTAAAAAAAAATTAAAATTGGATGAAAACGACCAAAACTTTCCAGTTTAAGAAAAACACTGAACATTAAGGTTTATATTTTTGTAAGTTGTGTTAATAACGTATCAAGAAGAATGCAATAATCGTAGCCAAAAATTATTTAACTGAGTACAAAGTATTGAAAAATGTTCTTTTCTTTCTGATATTTTTATATTCAACGTCTGTTTTGAATGCATTATATTAAATCGATTTTCTTTAAATATTAAGTAGGATCATTTTAAATTTCAGCTGCTAGCATTAAAAAAATATCAGTAGACATAGGAAAAAACGTAACGATAAAATGCCCTCTAAACATTTCAAGAGATATCATGTGGGAACGAGAAGGCAAGATGAAAAATCGAAGTATAGCAATGACTGTATTAGAAAATGGGTCTCTGTTTTTGCAGGAAGTTGATATAAGCGATTCTGGTATTTATAGTTGTATTCGAGAGAATGACGTGAAGGATATTAGGAAAAAAGTCAACGTTACTGTGAGAAGTAAGTTTTAAAGAAACAAACGTATTATGATAGATGTTGGTAATTTAAATTTATTTTTTGATTTTTTTTTATTCAATAGCGTAGTAAGTAAAAAACAGTAAAGGACAGTATTTAAGGGCTGTGAAACGCCAATAAATAATTCTAAATTGCTTAGGACTTTGTTAAGTGTGTAATAAAGAGTGGTTGCCTTAAATATACAAAGTGCACTTCCACATTATCTTTGGTAGGAGCCGCGACATATTTCACAATATTTTTATATAGGTCATGCGATTTACGCATTCTGAGAGCACTTTAAATTTCCTAAATAATAACGTCTAAATTTCATTGACTTCTTATGTGGTAAATTTTCTTTGTGCAGATGCTGTCAGATGTATTTTTATGCAATTTTCAAAAAGTTGTTGTTTTTTTAAGGCCGTCTTTTGATAGCAATGCAATAATTTTATCAAGGGAAGGTTTAAGTATTTGAATAATTCAACTTCCTTAACAATACTTCGCATTATTTATTTTATTATTAGTAACGGAAAATAACATAAGTAAATATTCCAAATTCTTTTATTACACATTTACGTCAGATAGTTTCATTTGGACAACTTTTTGTAAATTAATAATTAAACAAAAAAAACTAAAAGTTTGAATGAAGGACTATCTTACTACTGAGGGTAATTGTTAAGTATAACCTCTTCACCTGCTAAAAGTGAATATGAAAATATTAGACTATATTTTGCAATTTAACATTAAAAAAAAATTTCCGAAGCCATCTGTTGATGGCTATACTTACCAATATTTACACAACCCCAATGTACTGCTGAACAATGATATTAAACTGTGATAACGTTCTGTTTTAACATTACTAAATTGCTGCTGGTAAAATGTATCACATTATGTAGAAACGGTATTGTTCAGCTTTTTTATCATGGTAATGAATTATTTTGAGAGAAACCGTTTGGCAAAAGTTCGGGATGACCAAATAATCGCGTGATTTGGACCAACTATGCACTCTATTCATATATTCTCTCAATATGTAGGATTACGTGTAGAACGGCCATTCATTTGCTACAAAAAAGTGGGCAGTAATGCGTACTTACGATTATGCATTTGGACGTAATGTTGATATTCGAAAAATGTTATCTAAAGTAACATGGTGTGAATAATTATTAATGATTAGAATCATCAAATCTATTCTGTCTAACTATGTAATGCAGTTACTGTATTTCTAAAATTCGAATTCAGTTGTGCCCATATTTCACTTTTGAATTGTATTGTAATTGACATTATTAAATGTAGGTAACCAATATTTTCTTCTTTTATAGCGCCCCCACCGCCATTAATCGTTTCGATAAAGGCTAGTACAATATTAGTTCTAGTATTGTGGAAAGTTAATGGTACTGGTGGGTATCCTATTATATACTTTACTGCTCAATACCGGCAGGCATTTAATAATAGTAATTGGACATCTATATCTCCTAACCACATTATGCCAAACTCCGTAAGTCTTGCATGGTGGCATCTTCTGCTTGTTAATTTCTGCTTTTACTGTGGGCGTGCCATTTTTTTCTTATTTTGTATATCTTGTGGTATTTTTGTCTTATTTTTTTTATTTCTGAGCTATTTTCCTTGAATGTAACTGTGGCGGTTGAAATGATGCCAACCGCACTGTATTAGTTTACACTGTATGATTCAAATATGGTTGGTTTGTATTACAGCTTTCTTTGTCGGCATTTGATATATTTGCACTGAACCTATTTTTTATTGCACAACAGACATATTTTTAACAAGTTGCAGTTTCTTCAACCCGACTCGACTGTTAGGGGCAAATATAAATAATGTAATGTATTATTTGGAAATAAAACTATTTAAAATTTTATTTGAGTCAGTTGGCACCTAATTCAGTGACACTGAGCTTTTAGCGGATCTGATATCCGATTTTGATCAAAATCGGACTATTCCTTTTTTTATATTTTCCAAAGCTTTGCGCTTTAATTTATAGTTGTATTTCAAATTATATCGAGCATTTGAAAGCTTCTTAGTTGGTTAAAAAATATTATATATTTAATCTTCAAAGCTATAGTTCCCATCTTTTCAATAATTAAAAATTGTAAAGTCTTTACATTATACAAAAAATCAAAGTCGTATCATAGTTTATTACAACATCAATGAAGTACTATTAGTACTGTTGTACTATTTAATAGCCATTATTTCGAGTAGTTTGGGTTATACACCCAATGAAGATGTGCTACACTCCGATTTCATGACACTAGTTAGATTAAGAACTTGCATTTTGTACTCTAACATACCCGAGTCCGTTCAACATAGTTGAATGAGATAAGTTGTGCTTTGTCTTTATTTTGCCGTCAAAATAGATTAAAAAGAAAACCAATACCTACGTTGTGTTATTATTATATCTTGCACAATTTTACTTACTCAGAATGCGTTCGACTATAACAAAATTAGGGAAATTTGAGGGAAAGGTGCGTCATGTAAATTAAAGCACAGATTCCTAATACATCCAATTTATTAGAGAAAACGTGCCAAATTATTAGAGAAAAACGTGCCGGACTCAGCCTGGAATTCACGAGGGGAAAGAGTACGGCAGAGAAACCCTCGACGTAAACTCCTAAACCGAATTATGCTGTATCACTTTCATTAGTATAATAATTAATTAAATTACTGTCTCCCGTGCCACAATTCATAGTTCCACACTTGTAACCATACATTTAAAACTGAAGAGGTTGTTAGTTAGCCAGACGCCGCTGACAGGTACTGAGGTCCTGGAATACGGAAGCGAAAGAACAAGCCATTATCGAAGCAAGAAAAATCGAACCATCGGAGGCAGAGCCTAGGCACGCTACAATCTACGTAGACGCCAGCCTATAAAAGCAGACACACGGATCCCAGACCACCATGACGGAACTGCAGTCTGATCACCTGCCAGTACTGTTCAAAACGATGCATCAGCCAGCCCTTGCAGCCCCTAGATACAACTACAGGATCGCCGACTGGACAATCTTTAGGAGAGAAATCAACGCGGAGTTACGGATAACTCGCGACTTGAACACCCCTGCAAAGATAGAGGAAGCCATAAAAGTCGTGATAAGGATAATAAGCGCCGCTAAGGAACACAACATCCCCCGGATGTAGGGCAAGCCGCCTCTACATATTCAGGAACATATCGCGAGAAGGAACCACATGCGCAGGACATATCAAAACAGCCGTGACCCGAACGACAGAGCAGCTTACCTGGAAGAATGCGAACTTACCCGAGCCGTGCTGGATTCATACAACAACGAGGCCTGGAAGAGCAGAATCACAGCCGCAAGCCGAGAAAACATCATATGGAAACACATCGAGGAAATGAAGAGCAGCCAAAGCCCCTGGACAGTCCGCCCTATCAAAGTGACGAGAGACGGCGTAGAACACATCATCACGGACAGAAAAGGCGGAGGCGTTCATGGAATACTTCGCCAATATCAACAGCCTGACGGAGAATCTATCAGATGACAGGACAAGAAGAATAATTCAGAGGACAACGGACGAGATCGTAGCGCTGCCGCTGCAAGACACGAACAGGATAATCACGAGCCCCAGGGAGCTAAGGAGAATCATACGCAAGGCCAGACCGTACAAAGCACCAGGACCGGACGGAATAGTCATGAAGGAGGCCAAGTTCCTGCTGAATAAAGCCCTTGTCCAGCTAATGTACATCATCAATGCCTCCATCAGACTACACTACTTCCCAAAGACAGCCAGGATCATCGTGATCGCCAAACCAGGAAAGGACAGGGGCCAAACCTCATCGTACAGACCCGTCTCCCTGGTATCCACACTCGGAAAGGTCTTCGAAAGAATGCTCAACAAAAGGATCAACGCGGAGATCGAATCATTAGGAACCATCATACCAGAGCAGTGCGGATTTCAACGAGGAAAAGCGACAGCCATGCAGCTTGCGAGGATAGTGGACCAGACAATGATAGGAAACAACACCTAGAAGACAACAGCGGCACTTTTGGACTTAGAAAAGGCCTATAACACCGTATGGAGGGAGGCCATGGCTACCAAGATGCACAAAGCAGCAATCGCGTCGGCAATCTCGAAGATCGTCATGAGCTACCTAAAGGACAGGACAACAACAACGCTGGTCAACGGGACAGAATCAAGGACACGGAAAATAAAGCAAGGACTCCCTCAAGGAAGCGTGATCTCGCCGACGCTGTTCAACATCTATATCAACGACGTGCCAAGGAAGCAGAACAACCAGATAGCACTCTTCGCGGACGACCTAGCAGTCAACGCAGCAGGTGGCGGCAACGAATAGAACAACACGTCAGGCAGATAGGGGAATTTTTCAAGAAGTGGAATAAACGAGACCAAAACGCAACTTATCAGCTTCAACCAGAAGCGCAGGGGAGAAAGGATACACATCACGATCAACGGGACACGGATCGAGGACACGGACACCGTCAAGAACCTAGGAGTCACGATGAACGCGAAGCTGACATTCAAGGACCACGTACAGGGCAGCAGGAGAAGAGCACTAATAGCAGCAATATTCCCATACATCACGCCGCATTCAAGACTGGATAAAGACATCAAAATCAGACTGTACAACACCTACGTCAGGCCAATAATCATGTACGCCGCACCGGCTTGGAGCTCCGCAGCGAAAACCAACAAGGAGAAGCTACACACGCTGGAACGGAAACTGCTACGCACAATTATGAACTACAGATGGGAGGATTTCAAGACGACGAGACAACTGTACAGAGACGCCGGGACAAGACCGCTAGAACAGAGACCACAGGGGACAGCGACGAAATTCTTCAGGTACACGATGAGGACGCAGGAAATAACCAGGAACATAGGAAGGATGACCATAGAGGAGATGCCATTCAGGAAAAACCACAAAATGATCGACAAGGTGATGCTTTGAAGAACTAAGACCCTAGGACGCTCGCGTGATTATATATTCTTCATGAAATACGAATATGCGATGTGTGATGTATACGATGTTTCGGAATTGCGGAGTCAGAAAAATGTTGCTTTCTTTGATTTCTTATAGTCCATTTCATGTATCAACTCGTAGAAAACAATGAGGTTCTGGAATTCTGTGTTTTTAGCATATGTTTTTGTTGCTTCAAGTCCAGCTGCATCCCCTTGATGGTTATGCTTATTCCAACTGATAGTTTTAGCACTTCCAGTAAATTTTATCATCGATCGGGCCAAAGTCGGAAAAACTAAACAGCTTATTCCAACTGATAGTCTTAACACTTCCAGTAAATTTTATCTTCGATCGCGTCAAAGTCGGAAAAATTTAACAGCACGGAAGCGTACATTGTTTACATACCATCATAACCAAAAATAACCTAAGAAAGTGGTGACATTTTCTGGATTGTCTCGTTTATGCCATTTATTGCCATTCAGGCCGCAAAATTCTGAGAAAATATGCTTCGCGCGACTATGCGCTTTACTACCGATCAAACTGACACAAAAAAATGGTGTACTCTTTCCGTTGTCTTGTTTAATTAGATACTAAGCAAAGCTTACCCAATAATTGTAATGGTGTCATTTGTTATGTTTTAAAATTAAGGCAGGAATCGGCAGGACTACCTAATACTCTACCTGAAATCTACAGGGCTCACTCGACTTGATCCATCCTTTCGGCAGTTACATTGGCTCAACTACAATGCCTCCATTTTCTTTTTAGCTGGTCTATATGGCTTGTCGATAATATTAATAGACAAGATCTCATTTAGACAGAAGCCAACGCTTACTTTGAACGCGTTTTTTAATATTAATTTAATAATAAGTCGCGGTGAATTATGGACGTGTGGAATTGTCAGCGGTTAACTTTACACGATGAATTGTGTTTGACAAACTTTTCTGACAGGCAAGAAGTTATCAGCAGTATTTAAACTAATAACATAATAATTTATTCTTTAATAATTCATTTAACACAACGCGTGAAAATAAGAATTTTTAAGTCAAGGTTTAACTTTTTTTCATTTAAAATCAATTTTTTTATATTTAGATGGTTGTAGAAAAGTGGTAGATTACAAGTGCGTACACTCGGGAAATTACCGTGTTTTGGTCTAGGACCTCGTCGGGGAAATATTTCCCACTCGTGACTATAATAATGCTCACACCGCACTTCTTATAATATAGATAACTATAATATGTTTAAATGTAGTCTTATTATAAATAAACCGGGACACCTTTGTATTGGTTTATGAATAATTGCAATAACATTTTATATTATTATTAGTATTTACTTGATATCACGTAGATTGTTATAGAATATAAGAAAGTAGATTAATAGATTAAGGATGAAAGAGGTGTACAAAGAGAAAGACCACCATGAAACAGCGCATACGTGATTATCAGGGCTCCATAGATTCCCAAAGAAATAGACTGGTATTTTTTATTTGAAATTCAAAACCAGGGTGATTTCGCATTTTTACTGCATCTTTAAAAAATCGATGCGTTTATTATTATTATTATTAATTTTCAAAATATTCTAACACGTTTAGGGCTACTGCTTTGAATTTCGATCGATCTCTTTAGTTGCCTGTTAAATTAATCGATGTTTTGAATGTGTCATTATCAGAATTACATTACTAGAATAGTAACAATCAAAATATTGATTAATTTACCTGCTTATTATAATGGCTAATCGGTGTTTAAAATAGAGGCCCTTTTAATTGAATAATTCGAAATTCAGAAAAACTTCTGGATAAATTAATTTTACATAACAGCTAAATATTTATTTCCATTGCTGTATTTTAAAAGCATTATGTTATCATGTTTTTAGGTTATATATATTTTTTGGCAACTACTACTTTCACTTGTTCGATTAAGATAAAAAAAAGATAGAGTGTTCCCCAAATGGTAAATAAAAAATAAAAACTTTGTGTAATCTTGAAAGACACTATTTTATTGTTTCAAACAGTATTTTAGACCATTCTGATGTGACAAAATGTATATGTACATATATCTGTATCAAATATCATTCTGTTTGATATAAAAGCAATGTGTTTCTAGGACATGATACTAAATAATAAATAATAATTTTTTTAGAGGCAACTTGAAGTATATAATTTAAAACCAAACACCACATATGAGTTCAGAATGTGGGCGACAAATCAATTAGGAATAAGTCCTATTGTGAATGTGTCTGCAACTACCAGGGCAGCATATACGGAAATAGGTATGTTAAAATACTAACCTATTAAAGTGTGATAGTTGGCTTTGCTTTGCTAAAATAGGACATATGTAGTAATATGATGTTTAATTTAAAAATTCGTTTCAGTATAATAAAATGGATACTTTCCACTTTTTTTTCTGATAAATCCTCTGTAAAATATAATCACTTGCAAAATAAACAAACTCAATGCAAAACTATTTCTTTATAGAATAAACAAACTATTTTGATTACCACTCAATATAAATGGAAAATTGCTTTTTATTGCCATTTTATTAAATATTTGTTCTGCTGTTAATATACACACGACTCAACATAAATTCTAATGAATATTTCGGGATGCGCAATGAAAATGCAAATAATAATTGTATTTTTTCCATGAAATGGCTTGTTTTTCTCTTATTACACTATTACACATAACAGTTATATTCACTGGTTATTATTAGACCACTGTACATCGTTTGTAGCGTATTTTTAAGCGTTGCAAAAAGAAATGTAATACGAAAGATGTGAGTTTGGAGTTAGTAATAAGAAAAGAAATAATTGAAGTTCATATGTCATAATTATGTGTATTTAACAAAACTATATTTTTCTAATTTTTGAGTTCTATTTGAAATTCGAGATGTTGTCTATTACTGAAGTTTTTTTGTGGCATGGCAACTTTTATAACAAAATGGTGGTTCTTCGTTTATAACTCCACTAACTAGTTACCCGAAAAACTGTATAGTCGATTTTTCTTATGTTATTAAAAGGTATTTTTTTATTCTGATTTCAACTCCTCTAATCTTGGTTTCAGGTTATAGTGAATTTGCACCTTCGCCTAGCACTTCTTATATCTAATTTCTGCAACATGCCCCTGTTCCACTCAGAAAATTCTGATTTGATCACAAGACGACCCAATAATATTAATATCTTCCACATTTATGTTCAGGTATATCAAGACATTAATTAATGCTTGAACATTCAGAGCAAATCGTGTCTCTCTAGTTTTTCTGATGTTGGTCTCATGAAACTTTTTATTCGGTTTCGGTAACAATGATCGGGTATGATTCCTTTTAAATGTTATTCCTTCAGCTTGAGGATATAATATGTTGACAACTCATCCGGACCAAACTATTGGCCATAGACTTTTATATGGAGACATCAAAACTACCCGTCTGCCGTTTGTGACTGGTCACCTTTATCAGCAAAAATAATAAAACAAATTAAAAAAAAAAGTATGTAACCTGGTTATTAGTACCAGGCTGAGACAAACGTTAAAATTTGCGAAAACTTAAAGTGTTGTGGATTTCACCGGTCAATTTCTTTTTAGTCAAGTGATCTGTGAACTGACCAGTCAATTGACCGGTCAATTGACCAGTCAGTTGACTTAAATAAATTCAAAAATACAATAAAACATACAAATTAATCTATATTTTAAGTTCACATACCTTAGCCATTCAATTAAAGAAAAATCAAAAACATATTTTCATTTAAACTTAAAATAAAACAAAAGATCATAAAATATGTTTAATTAACTGATTAATAACAATAATAACCAATAATGATTAACGTGCATAGAAAGACAGTGGTAAATCTGAATCTGAATTCCCATCGGAGGAGTCAGCTGCTACCTGCTCGATAGCATGTAACTCATCTTCGGAAGATGAAGATAGATCAGTATCGGAGGATGAAGTTATATTGAAGTCAGTTATTCTTTCGCATTCGTTGATTAGATTTAAATTATATTTGATATAAACCACTTTTCCAGATCGTGTAGTGGTCAATCTGTTTCGTAATTTATTATGAATAATTCCCCATGTTGACCAGTTCCTTTCACAAGAAGCCGAAGATGTCGGTATTCTTAGTAACTTTACGGCTACATTGTGAAGCGCCGATTTCTTTTGCCAACTTTCCCACCAAGTTGATGGTCTAATATCCGATGATGTTGGACAACTGAATCTAAAGCTATGTAAAAAACTTAACAAATATAACTAAGAAGAAGAAAGGAAATAAATATGCAAGTAATATAAACTAGTATGTATCTTCCAACAATTATTGCCAACAATAAGTAAAATTATTTTTGAAAATAGGTAATACAACTAAACATAAACATAAAATTAAATAACAAATGGAATGAGGACACACGCTAGAAATATAAATTATTATTGTATCTGACACGAAAAAGTAGACATATAAAAAATAGGTAACAAATATCTTTAATCATCTAGGTTGGCTTCTTCATCACTAGAATCTTCAAACGTTTCTTCTCCTTCGTATTCGGCTTCTGATTGTATAACTGCAGGTTCTACAATAATATCTTCCAATGTTGGAGGAATTTGCGGCCCTTCAAACCATTGCAGCTCTAAAGTACTGTCGATCAAACTCCAACCATTCTTTTCAGGTTTACAAAATAGGGGTTCACATTTTATTGCATTTTTCCACATAGCACATACTTGATTTAATCTCTTAATCTTACATCTAAGAGTATCCTTGACATGGAGGTAATAAACTGACGTCAAAATTTTTTATTTTGTCTAATGGGCTAAATCTGCCATATTTTGATTTATAATTTTCCACAAAAATTTCAGAGCGTGCCTCATTTATAACCACAGCATTTGGTTTATGATACATTTTACAGCAAATTTTTCTATACACCTAATTTGCTCATCTGATAAAATTTCGGAAAAGCCTATTGTGTCGAATATTTTTGTCGCATAAGAATTGCTTTCCAACCAAATAAATGGTCTAATTTTGCCTTTTCTTGCACAGCCAGTGAGTGCATGAAATGCTGGTAACGCAATTGAAAGATCCTTTCCCAACGATCAAAAACTTTATTCAAACTGACGTAGCGTGTTGTGTTTTTACTTGCCAATCCTAATGCAAACCCTATTGACAAGTTTTTGGACAAATGTTCCATATTCCCTAATGCAATAATAACTATGTCAGTATCACTAGTTCTGATTATAATGTTAAGACTATCGGGCATTTTATGGACATGAAAAATGATCCTAGTATCGGTTTCTTCATGTTTACAATTTAACCTAGAAAGGTGATAGAATTGAGCTAATTTTTGATAAATTTGTTTCACCTTCTATTAAAGATAGCGAACGGTAAAAGAGGGCTGCAGACGTGAATAGAACCGATTCATATGCTATAACAGATGAAGAACAAAACCGGCCCGCAGACTTCATGAAGGTACTCAGAAACGATAATTTTAAAATAGCATTAGTTCAATTTTTGGTAGAATACTGGACATCTAATCATTTGGCTGATATTTTCGGAAGCAAAATTATACGTTTAAATTGTGAAGACACCTGCTACACATTTCGAAACGCAGATGGACATGCCATTAGGGAGGTGGATGACACGTTGTATTGTAAACATGAAGGAGCCGATACTAGGATCATTTTTCATATCCATAAAATGCCCGATAGTTTTAACATTATAATCCGAACTAGTGATACTGATATACTTATTATTGCTTTAGGGAATATGGAGCATTTGTCAAAAAAAATGTCAATAGGGTTTGAACTAGGATTGGCAAGCAAAAACACAACACGCTGCGTCAGTTTGGGTTGTGATTATACAGCAGCATTTGCAAGAAAAGGCAAAATTAGACTATTTCCTTTGTTGGAAAGCCATTCTTACGCGACGAAAATATTAGGCACAATAGGCTCTTCCGAAGTTTTATCAGATGAGCAAATTAGGTGTATAGAAAAATGTGTCTGTAAAATGTATCGCAAAACAAATGCTGTGGATATAAATGAGGCACGCTTTGAAATTTTTGTAGAAAATTATGAACCAAAATATGGGAGATGTAGCCCAATAGACACAATAAAAAATGTTGACGTTTATTACCTCCATGTCAAGATACTCTTAGTGTGCGGCCACACATAAGACGGACAGCGGATCGGATAGGAGCGCGGGGAGGACAGCGGAGCGTTCAATTAAATAAAAGCACAAACAATATAGCTTTGCGTAGCTATATTGTTTGTGATGAGCGCAGAGCGGATTTACGAGTACTTACTAGGTGGTAGCGGAGCGTTCAAATTTATTAATTTATTTGATATTTTCGCGCGTACTTGTATCATTTCCAGGTGAAGTTTGCGGATGCGGAGATCAAAATATTTAAAAAATGGATTGCGAAACTTTATAATTAGTGAAGTGTTTGCCCGTCGACCAATTTGGTTGATGATATTCTCCATGAGTTTCTCTACTCTTGTTAATATCATGGACCCAAACCCCCCTTTATTAGATAAAATTCTGAATTTAAGTATGGAATTTTCCATTTGCCAGAGACATTTTCGTCCTGCTTCACTACCGTTTCTATAAACAACTAAAATTTTTTATATTGTTTATACGAATTAAAATAAGCCTTTAAATACGCGACATGTGTAGCCAGAGTCCGAACTCCTCCATTACCATTATTTATTTATGTTTCATTACAATTGGATTAATAACATTAATAGAGCTTAAGTATGATATGTACTCAAACTGCTGTTATGCCTGGCTATGTTCATGAATTGCCGGTGGCCAGCGGCGAGATCACCCTTAGGGGGTCGATGTTAGACCTAACTTAATAAACTATAATGTGATACCGTTCGTGCTATGCTTTATTTTCCATGGGTTGCCCCTTCAAAATAATTACAAGAATTTGGATGGCTATACGCCCAAAGTTATGTCGT
The DNA here is from genome assembly GCA_016904865.1 of Pissodes strobi. NCBI lineage: Eukaryota > Metazoa > Arthropoda > Insecta > Coleoptera > Curculionidae > Pissodes > Pissodes strobi. The sequence goes on along the minus strand of JAEQML010048153.1, from coordinate 10,255 downwards.
GAACGCTTCAAATTATATACATAAAGGTAGTTTTCGTAGGGAAAACTTCAATAAAAAACCCTGCATCGGCTGCTCAAAGGAGCAGGGAGTCATAAATTTACAGTATTTACATATGTACAACATGAATTTGACATAACAATTAAAACTAACTATGTACAAAGTGTGGGGCTTAACCATGTTAAGCTATTCCGGTATGGAAAAATGGTATTAGTTAAGTTAGCGAGCACCGCAGTATCGACTACGGATGTACGGATGCTTCGATGGCTAAGAGTCGTATGCTAGAGATTTTTTGGCTGGAGCGTTCTTATAGTCCGGCCAGGTCCCTTAGCAAGCCCCGCCCACACGTAATAACGCCGTGGATTGGCTGCTGTAAACGATATTTGTACGTTGATGCCGGGAGTGTTGTTTATGTGCTCCTGATATATGGAGCTTTTGTAAAAATGACAGATGGATGTTCTAACAGGGTGATTTTAGGGATGAAATGGTTTTGAATTTTAAATTAACTGGTTCCTGATGGGTAGGGACTATGGGGGCATCAGCTGTCTATAATAGAGAGTGATTTCTCTATATATAGTGCCGTGCCTGATGGGATTTTCCGGGTCGTATCGGATGTCTGCGATATTAGCAGTCAGCGGGGACCCCGCTATTTTCTTCTCAAAGAATCTGCACGCGAGGGCATCGATGTACTCCTCGATGTATTCCATCTTTGCCCACGCGTGCAGGTCTTCGATGCGGACACGATCCCGGAGGGTGAGTGAGAAAGCAGCTCTCAAATAATTGTTTTGGATCACTTGTAATTTGCGCTTATGCGTCTTAGCAACGGAACACCATACTGGTGCGCCATAGAGGAGGGCTGGCCGGATGATAGCTCGATATAAGATGAGCTTGTTGCCGGGGCTCAAGAAAGCTCTAGCTGTAACAAGGGTGTTAAGTCCCTTTTTTATCATAGCGTTCTTTGCTAGGATTGACCTTATATGCTCCGAGAAGTTAAGCTTGTCAAAAATCATGCCTAAGTACTTAACTTTAGGTTTAGGAAGTATTGGGGTGTTGTTGATAATTAGGGGGGTGATGTTAACGTCCTTTAGCTTCCTAGTTATAACAATAAGCTCGGTTTTAGCATGATTTAACGAGATCTTCCATTTATCATAGAAGGGCATGAGAGTTTGCATGTGTTCATGCAAGTTATTCTTAGCCACCTCTGCTTGGGGATGAAGGGAGTAAATCGCTGTATCATCAGCGAATAGTGCTTTATGGGTGTTAGGATTTGACGGGATATCTGCTATATAAAGATTGAACAATAGCGGCGATAATACGGTTCCCTGAGGCACTCCTGCCAACAAGTTCTTGTTGGCCGAAGTTTTGTTGCCAATTTTAGTCGAGAAGACACGCCCGGCAAGGTATGACGCGATGAGAGCTATCATGTGCAGGGGCATACTGTGTACTGCCAGTAGCTTATACAGCAGCCCATCGTGCCATACCCTGTCAAACGCCTTCTCGATGTCAAGTAGCATAAGGGTGGTTGTCTGTTTGTTGACAAAGCCACGATAAATATCAGTTGCGATCTTCACCGCCAGCATGACTGTGTCATGCTGGCCGCGGAAACCGAACTGTTCTTGGGGCAAAATGTTGAGCTTATCAACTTTCCTAGTAACCCTCGGTAAGATTAGCCTTTCAGCCACCTTCCCGAGGGTGTTCAGTAGTGATATAGGCCTGTATGATGCAGGCAGGGTTAGGTCTTTCCCCGGTTTGGGAAAGTGTATCACGCTCGCTATTTTCCAGGATGAAGGGAAGTGTTGTAGCCGAATTACTGCGTTAATTATGTGCATATATTGGACTATGGTTTTCTGGGGCAAATTTTTCAGGACTATATTCGGAATAGAATCCGGGCCGGGAGCTTTATTTCTCGGGAGACGGCTGAGAGCTTTGCGGATGTCCGCCGGAGTTATTCTCAGTTTTTCAAACACTGACGGAGGGATAGGGTACTTGCACTGTTTAAATGTGCTTACAGTGCGCGTTATATGTTCATGATCGGGTAGAGTGTCGGGCGCCGCGCTATAGACGCTGGCCAGGTAGTCCGCGAAGGCTGACGCTTTTTCAGCGTCGTCGCCGCATTCGCGGCCTTGGTACCTAATTAAAGGCATTTGCGTCGAGCCTCCGCGGACTCGCCTAGCCAGTTTCCACAGGGAACCGTCGTCTCTTCTTATCGTATTGATATAAGCTAACCTGAGTGCATGTTTGATTTTTATGTTCCCGGATTGCAATCCTGATTTCCTCCGTCAGTTCATTGATCTGAGCGGATCCCACTTGTGTCCGATTTCTCTGCCATCGCCTTCGAAATCGGTTTCTGTAAGTTATAAGATCAAGGATGTGAACAGGAAGGGATTCGGTTCTAGGGCGCAAGGTAACCCTTGTGCCTAGTGCATCTCGGATGCGCAGGATATTGGAAGTAAGAGTTTCTACCTCGGTTTCGAGTTCCTGGACAGTTGTCAGCTGCTCGGGGATTACAGTCAACTCGTTCAGCTGCGCTCGGAACGCTCTCCAGTCAATATTCCTGTACGAAATGACGGTGTCATTTGACAAGGGGACTCTGCAGTACAGGCAAATCTTGACTGGAAGGTGGTCCGAGTTTAGGGCATTAAGCTCTTGCAGCTGAGAAGTTCTGACTGCACCCCTAGTGATGGCAATGTCGAGGAATGAGGCTCCACGAAGATAAGTTGGATTAGGCGTTATGTGGCAGGACATTTCCAGGTTGTTTTCGATTATTCCCTTAAATAATCTACCCCTGCTGTTAGTTACGCCGCCCCAGTCGACGTGCGTGGCATTTAAGTCCCCTATCAGCAGGGATACTCGATTTGGCGGGAGTAATGCCAAGAGATCGGCTTCCAAAAGGCGGAGACCCGGAGGCGCGTAGCCGCCACATACGCGCAGGCCGCTCTCCAGTTCGATACTAACATGTTCGATGGCAGAATTTACGTTATATACTCGCCGGTAGCGGAGCGACCTATGCACGAGACATGCCACGCCTCCTCCGCGTCGATCGGGCCTATCAAATCTCTCTATTTGAAATCCGTTGATTCTTAGACTAAAGTCCTGAGACAAGTTAGTTTCGACGAGAAAAACAACCTGAAAATTGGATGAATGCAAAAAATTACGAAACTCGCCAAGCTTATTTCTAATACCATTGCAATTCCATGATACAATTTGTAACATTTATATGTCAAATCTTGCATATTCAGTGGAGAAAAAGCGAAGAGAGGCCTGTATCATTTCCGCCTTATCGCCCCCGCAAGACTCGATCATATTGCAATAGCATTCTAGTGCTAAATATAGCTGATCTAGGTTTATCAAGTTATTAATTTTAGTTACTATATTATTTAGATTTGCCATTGTTGAGATGAGAATTATTATTTACATTTTTATTTACAAGATTTAGAGCACGAGCAGTACCACTAACCTTATTGTGTACATTTTGTGTGTCGTTAGACGGTGGTTGCTGTTGTCTTCGGTTGGCTCTAAGTGCAGGGAAGGCTTGTTGGTATTGTTGCTCCTGTCGTTGGCCATTGCTTAGGCCTTGGCCCGCTTGGCCGTCTGCTACCGGGTTGTTAGGGCCGGTTTGGCTGGGGGTGGTGCCGGGCGGAATGTCTGCTTAGGCGTAGAGACAGTGGTATTTGATGCATTGGTCTGAATTAGGTTAATTTTGTATATAAATACAGGGCATGATTCATCGATTGATCGATGAGGACCATTGCAATTTACGCATTTATGGAAGTTCGAATTACATTCCGTGATTTCATGGGCGCCTGCACATTTGCTGCAAGGCAACCCGCCGGTTGCAATAGGTCCTTGCATGGCCGAACTGCTGACACCGTTTGCATTGGAGCAGCGGCTTGTTAGATCGGCGTAATTCCCACGATACACCGACACACATTATTGTTTTGACTTCATTGTTCAGTCTTTTTATGCTATAGTTAGTGCCAAGTACAACGAGGTACATGGGGATGCGTGTTTTCCTCATCTCGAATACGTTCTTCGGTGTGATATTGTATTCGTCGCTAAGGGCTACAGTTATATCATGGGGGGCAATGTCACCGTCTAGGCCACGCAAGACGAAGGCTTCTCGTGCGTCTCAGCATAGGAGTGGTACTCTGTTCTTTCGGCGTCTAGGGTGCGTTTTAATGTGTGCAGGTCGTTATGCGTATTACAGTACACGATAACAGAGTTCTTTGTGTATTTAAGCTGGTATTGTGTAATACGCATTGCCTTCAAGTCTTCCCGGAGTTGTCTGTGATCTGCCGGTCTGCCCTTGATAACTACAGGCGGGGGGGGGGGGGGGGGGTGTGATTTTAGGCTTTGCTGTCCCCTTTGCTTGGGCAGGTGCGCTTTTGCGTCGAGTTCTAGTAGATGCCGAGGTTGAGGCGACGCTAACGGTGTCCTCGTCTTCGGTATTAATGTCCGCTAAGGGCGCATACTGGTTGGTCGTAACTAGGGTTGGTTGCCCCATGTCAAGGGTGACTATTTTGAAGTTTTTCTTAAATGGCAATTGTTTAAGCGGCGTCTTAAAGGGCTCTTTGCCATTTTCAGATATCAGGGTAGCAGAAATGGGCACCGGTGGTGGCCCCATAATGCGTGAATTACTAGATTCCCCTGTTGTTGTGGGCATTGGATCTGTTCTTGTGTCCATTTTTTGTTCACTCTGTCGGTCACCTTGAGTGACCTTCAACTTTTTAGAGCTCTCGGCTCCGGCAAGGTTTGTAGGGCTTGCTGCCTTTTTTTTGCCGGTATCTATCTTAGCCGAGATTCTGTGTTTAATGCCCATGGGGTGGGTATCCCTCATGTGTTGTCTTATACGGGTGATCATTTTGTATATATCGTTAGCAGACATTTCACTAACCTTTTTAAATTTTTCCGAGTCCATTCGGCACTGAACACAAATTTCGGTGTAGCTCTTACATTTGTTAGAGATCTTTCTGATGGTTGCATCAGAGTATTTGTAGTCGGTGTTGGCCTCCATTGAAATGTTGGACAAGGCGTCCTCGTCCTCAGTGCAGTCCATGGCTAAGCCAAAAGCCGGGGTTCCGTCCCCGGAGACTAGAAACTTACAGGTATTAAACCCTTTACGGCTTTTACTGATTACACTATGTGTAAAAAGCAAGCCTAAAATCAAGATAAATGATCGACCGATCGTGCGAAAATAAAACCGCAGTACCAAGCGCTAGTGATACCAGCTAGTCCTGTATGGTATACGACCAAAACAGGAGTCCCGAACTCCTCTCTGTCATTCGCTTCGCTACCATCTCCGCTACCAGCTTCATGTGTGGCCGCACACTTAGATGTAAGATTAAGAGGGCAAATCAGGTATGTGCTATCTGGAAAAATGTAACAAAATGTGAAGCCCCATTTTATAAACCTGAAAAGAATGGTTGGAGTTAAATCGACAGTTCTTTAGAGCTACAATGGTTTGAAGGGCCGAAAATTCCTCCAACATTGGAGGATATTATTGAAGAACCTACGAGAGAACCTGCAAATATACAATCAGAAGACAAAGAAGAAGGAGAAGAAATGTTTGAAGATTCTAGTGATGAAAAAGCCAACCTAGATGATTAAATATATTTGTTACCTATTTTTTTTTATATGTCTACTTTTTCGTGCTAGATAGAAAAATAATTTATATTTCTAGCGTGTATCCTTTCTCCATTTATTATTTAATTTTATGTTTATGTTTAGTTGTATTACCTATTTTCAAAAATATTTTTACGTATTGTTGGAAGATACATAATAGTTTATATTACTTGCATATTTATTTTTTTCTTCTTCGTTATATTTGTGAAGTTTTTTACATATCTTATTCTATTCCAAGGGCTGACATATTATTATTATAAATTATGTATTATTTATTTTTGTTATTTGTGGTACCTATACTTCTATGCAGCTTTTTTTCATTAAAACATTTTAAAACATAATTTTTCTATTTGTATACCTATTGTGATTAAATAAAAGCTAATTGGAAAATAAACTGATGACTAGCACAACAAAGTACAAGCTTTAATTATGTTGCGCCGCGCCATGTCTCTCTTTATCGCCCTGCCACTTAAGTGCTAAAAAGAGATGTAAGTATTATCTTCAACGGCGTCTGCTGACGAAACGGGACCGTCTGCTCAAACTTTCTTTTTAAATATTAAATACGCATAATTTACACTACACTTAGAAGCAAAAATTATTCTGGTACTCGATCATCCGGTCGTGACTGATTTTCGGAATTTTCGATGGCGTCTAATTATGAATGCAACTGAGGATTACTTCATAAAATCTTGCCATGAAAAACAATGTTTTCAAAAGAATTTGAAAACAACTTTTCTTTGTTTAATCGTGTGCCAAAAAATAAACTCCTTAGCTCTTAAATCATTCGTAGCTAAGGTTGAGGATGTCTAGGACATCCACAATTTGGGATGCGAATTAAATATCTGGCTAGACTATTTAGCCCAATTTCAAATATCTGCCAACAACATCTCCATTGAAGATTTTATCGGTCACTGTACATTTCTTAACCCAAACTACTACTTAATTTTTCCTTGTAATACTTGCACCATTGAGCACAATTTTAGCACCTTTACGCAAGATTAATTTTGCCATATTAACAGAAGACGTTATCTTTAAAGCGAACTATTCTATTTGCCAAATAGAACCAAATATCATTAGGTATTATTATTTATTATGTTTCAGTATTTAAAACATTTGTGATGTGTTTATTTAAGTTACACTTTACTGTGTTTAATTTATGAAAAAGTAGCTATTTAGTTTTCCTTGCAGAAGTTAATATTATATAAAATAAATCAATTAATATATTTTAGAATATACTGAAGTTTCCGATTTTGTCCCATCTGTAGAAAACTTCGGCGGAAGTCCATACTACCGTTTAATATAATATTTAAAAATCAGGAAAACGAACTAAATTTGAAACATAAATCAGTGATAGTTATTTGCTCAAGCCGTACAAAGAACGATTTATAAAAACTGGGATGTGTCAATATGCTCGCTCATTTCAATGGAACGTTCTTACGAATTTCGCAAATTACTTGATGTTTTTTGTTTATATTTCATATCATATTTAAGTATCAGTAGCATAGTGTCAGATAAGTATTATTTGTCCGATTGTTGACGAAATTACGGTACGAGTTACGGGGATTTCGGATTCCTAAAACCACTCAATCAACTGCGATTCCCCGCGCATGTTGTAATTCTAAATGACATTGAATTGGCTAACATCGGTGTTGGTCGGTTAATGCTAACCGTCAGTTAGGTTGTTTCATGGTTATATCTCGGGTTACCCGTTGGATTAACGTAGTAAAGGGCCCACATGTACCGGGCAGCTTGTTACAGTGGAGAAATGGCAAGCCAGGGGTGAATGAGCATGTCATAACTGTTTGCCGGTTGCCTTTCGAAGCTTTTAAATCTAACGGGACAGGAAAAAGAAAACTTGCAATTTCATAAACAACGAAAGCATATTATCAATTTAGAGAACAATAATTCATGTTAAAAGGCATGCTCCTTTCAAATTCTATAAGCCTAATAGTTTTAACTAACCTGGTACAAGAAAGAAATTAAGTATTACTGTCATATAGAACGGTACGAGACGATATACCCATAGTGAATAAGCTACGGTAGAAGTGAATCGAATCACCAAGATCTAGCTTACAGAAACTAGAACGTTTACTGTACATATGGTTACAACATTCGCCCCTAGGATGACAGTTACGGTAAAGATGGAAAGGAAACGGTACAGCATGGAGCGTTGAGGGTAAAATATGACAATGACGGTAGAGGCAAAGGTAGATGACCTGACGAGGTTTTCTGTACCTACCTACTTCAATACCTATATAGCAGCAGCGAAGGCAGACGAGACAGGGGGCGGTGGTTTGATTCTGTTAATCACCATCTTAATTATTATTTGTTATTTTATTGATATTTATAGCCTTATTTTTATTTCTTTAGGGGTTTTTATTGGTTGTCAAGACTACATAAATCGATGTTAAAAAGCATTTTGTTTGGCCTACGGCCGATGATGTCACGTACGTTTGTCTATATAGAAGAGTTGTCGGTTGGAATCAGTTGATTCAACGCCAATTCTTTCAATAGGTTGTGTCTACACATCAGCGGAATTCTATCTTTAATCCAAGTGGTTGGATTAATTATCAAAAACAAACCTGCGTATTCTGATTTATACTTGTAGTATCTTAGAAACCTTTAATCATCGCCATAGTTAACAACATATTGTCAAATTTATGTAAATTGAATTGAAATGAGGCATCGTAGTGAACATCGTTCATTCGACAACTCGTAAGAAATTTTCGCCTCGGTTTTTTCGTTTTTTGGTTCTCCGCGCTTATGGGTTCGGTATAGGGGAGACCAATATAAAAGCCACTGGGCAGGGACGTAAATGAAAACCGAACGCGATTTTAGAATCATGACCATCCACACCTCTATGCAGAGATAAAAGGACGAAACAGTCGAGCATCTGCTCTGTGATTGCGACGCTTCGGAACTAGGGGAATCCAGTTTGGGAGAATGATGGCCAACTATGTCTTTTCTCAGAACCGCCTCATCAGGAAACATCGCCGCTTTTTTACAACACTAGGGTGTAGGGTGGGCGATGGCCTAAATGGATTGGTTTACCTAGGGGACTCCTCTGGTTCCCCTTAAACACGAGTGACAATATATCAAGTTTATTTTTTCGAGGGATCATGTCGGTTTGTAACTTTAACACTGGAGGCCACTATTTTCTATAGCTAAGTCGATGGGTTTATAGACGTTCAGATGAATACTACTCCGAGAGCAACCGAAATATTTGGAGGTAGTTCAGTAGTTATCTGGAGCGAAATCACACAAATATTAACGTCCAGCGATAACTTGATATTGTGCTATTAGTACACGTTATCCTTGCCATCCTTTATGGGTACCAATATTCGTTTCCCACAAAATAACGCTAGAACACGAAACGGTAACTTGGAAATGACCAGCTGAAAGTTTTAACTTTAACTCAATAATGTACAGACGTGTTCGACACCGCATAAATACCATCTCACACCCTTCCGCATCTAGCAGAAGCCCTAGGCCAAGAAAATTCGTAGTATGCTATCAAGTTCCCTAGAAGCCATTCGTACCACTGGGGGATGGTATTGAACTGTTCTACTCAACAGCAGGATGCTTGCATTTTCGCGTTGCTTTTTGCACTATAAAATATTGGTGATATGTTAATAGTAATTATAAGTTGTATTCTACTGGTGTGAATTTAAGGAAATAAAATATGTGTATTTTAAAAACGCATTGTTCTGTCTCCCTACCATTTCAAGTAGTAATTGTGTTTTAATAAGTTTTTCTTTGATTTTCATTCACTATTTAGTTTTTGGTTTCGATCAAAGATACACCTGGTCAAAAAGTTCTGATCAATAATGCATACCACTTCGTTTTAAAAGACTGCCTCCCTCGAAAAGAAATGTGCTTTCTTACTTTAAATGAAGTACTGGATATGGGTACTTTATATATAAGTTTGCAGGGAGAAATACATTTTCACACATAACATATGGTTATGCATTTTTATCCAATAATTGTTTCCTGTGTGTTTGGACACCTGACAATCCTTATCACTTTTTTTCTCTACACTTTCCTAAATCACTTCAAATAACCAGCACAAGGAATGGTGCCAAATTTTAAAAATAAACAATATTTAAGCTTGTAAAATGTGTCGCCAATTATTCGCTTAATTAGGAGCATGAGTCTTGTAGTACATTACGCTTCTCTGCATCCCGTAGTACGTAGATAGGACACCCAAAGCCTTCTCTTCTTTCCTCTCATCTTTTTGGTGTTTCCCTCAATTTCCTCTTTTTTTCACGAAAGAATTAGCCAGAATATTGTTGAAAGGGGCTGACGAGTTCGACACTAGATGGTGGGCAGCGGCAGTTGGCGTTGTTTTGGGGGCATTGTTTCTTCTTGGGACCGGAACCTGTATTTTACTGTACCAGGAATGTAGAATGCCTCGTACTGGTAAGTATTTACCAGTCAATTAATTTTAATCTGAATAGTTTTTAAGTAGACAATATAGGATCGTTTCCGGTGATATTTAGATGCAATGATCGTAGTCCATTACATCTGCGTCTCTAGGTCAATATTTTTTTATATCAGAGTGTTGATATATATCATATTCAGATGTCTTGAGTAAATCTGCGTACAGATTAGAGCAAATTACTTTTCTTTAGATCAT
>JAEQML010048152.1:0-54819 GCA_016904865.1 Pissodes strobi | reverse complement strand
TTGTCCTGATTCTTTAGAGCATCACCGCCTGGATCTTCCTGATTGATATTTTCTTTATGGTTATCCTTCCTATGTTCCTGGTTATTTCCTGCGTTCTTATCGTGTACCTGAAGAATTTCGTCGCTGACTCCCGTATCCTCTGTTTTAGCGGTCTTGTCCCGGCTTCTCTGTACACCTATCTCTTCGTCTTCAAATCCTCCCATCTGCAATTCAGTTTCCGTTCCAGCGTGGATAGCTCCTCTATGTTGGTCTTTGCTGCGTAGCTCCCGGCACGGCGTACATGGCTATTGGTCTAACGTAGGTGTTGTATAGAGTCTGATCTTGATGTCCTTGTCCAGTCTTGATTGCCTCATGATGTAGGGGTATATTCCCCTCGCTGCTAACCCTGCTCTTTTCCTGGTGATCTGCAAGTGGTCCTTGGACGTCTGCGACTCCTAGGTACTTGACAGTATTCTTATACGTGTCCCGTTGATCATGATACGTGTCCTTTCTCTCCTGCATTTTTGGTTGAAGTAGATCAGTTGGGTTTTGTCCTCGTTGATCTTCAGCTTCCACGTCTTGAAGTATTCCGCTATCTGCCTGATATGTTGCTGTATTTTCTGCTGGGTTGATGATGTATAGACCGCTACGCCATCTGCGAGGAGTGCTATTACTGCTATTTGGTTGTTCTGCATCCTCGGTACGTCATTGATCCATATGTCGAACAGCGTGGGCGACATCACGCTTCCTTGAGGGAGTCCTTGCTTTGTTATCAGTCTCCTTGATTCTATTCCGTTAATCAGCGTTGTTGTCGTCTTGTCCTTTGTCCAATGTTGAGAAGAGAGGTTAACAAAGCTAGGAAAGAATACCAGAAATGAAATGCAACAGACCACCTGGAACAGAAAAATGACACTTTAAATGCGGATGAGAAGTGATTATAAAAATAAGATCAAGGAGAAAAGATTGCCAAAAAACGAGAGAGAATATTGAAAATCTAACAGGGAAAAAGATCTGGGAATTATTAAGAAGAAAGGGCTATCAACAAGGAGAAAAGGCCATATTGTATAAGGGATGAGAGGAAATAAAGGAAAAGAGGGATCTAGAACTTTTTATCTAGAAGAGTACCATCCGGAGATAACGGCGGAAGAAATAGTTGAAAGGGAGAACGATCAACATATCAGGGAAAAAGGGAGGTGGATGGGGAATTACAAAACATGGACTTAAAAGCAGAAGAAACATATCAAGCAATTAAGGAGATGAAGAAGAACAACACTTGCGGAGAAGATAAAATATATTTGGGAGGCGAAGAAAGAACTGCTAATAGATCTCTATAATGCTTGTTGGAGGCAAGTTTGCATGATTTGGCAAAGCATGGAAGAAGGCCAAAATAGCATGGCTACCTAAGGCAAACGATGGATATAGACACATAAGTTTATTACCAGCGTTGAGCAATGTGCTTGATAGGGTGTTGATTTGAGAGTAAGGGAATGGTATGAAAGAACAGGGAAAATGAGTGAGGAGCAGTATGGTTTTAGAGGTAGAACGGACACTATCCAGACGACTGAGAGAGTTATAAGTGAGATGCAAAGAGTGAAAGGGAAGGGAAAGCATTCACTTATAGAGACGCTAGATCTCAAGAATGCCTTTAATCTGGCTTGGCCAATCCAAGTAGATCGCGAGATGGAAAGGATGACCATGCCGGGGAGAATGAGAAAGATTTTATGAGACTTTCTGCATGAGAGGGAGGTGTGCAGTGGTGATGTGAGCAGAATAATTGATAAGGATTGCCCCCAGGAATCCAGTCTCGCATAGTGTGTATGGAAGGGTGGTTGAGAAGAATGAGAATGGCTAGTGAGGGTGTATATGGGCAAGCCTTTGCGGACAGCCAACTTCTAATGATAATGGGTAGCTCAGTTAAGGACATCGAAAAGAAGTGGAAAAGCACCTGGCGAATTTGCAGAGAGTGAGAAAGAACTAGTAGATTAGTTTACAACATGGCGAAGACAAAATGCATGTTTGTTGAGTCAAGGGGAAGCTTTAAGGGCCCCAACGTACTCATGAAAGGAACAGTCACATTGTACTCTACATTGTGACTACTGGGTAGACTTTCTGGGAATAAGACTAGACACCAAATTGAACTTTATAGAACACTCAAAAAACGTAAGGATGAAAGCTGGAGAAATAGTCACGAAACTGAGAGGCTTATGCAGAAATAAGATAGATACAAAAAAGGTCAAACTCATATATGAGTTGGCAATAGTGCCGACATTAACGTACGGATGTGAGATCTGAGGTGCAAGGGCCAGAGACTCCAGGGACAAAAGACAGCTGAGCGCAGTACAGAGAATGTTCTTGCTAATGATTAGGAGGACTTACAGGACCGTGCCAGCCGGTGCACCTCCATGGACCGTTGTTTGAATAAAGGAGTATAGTTAGCTAACCAATGAGTATGACAGAGAGACCAGTAAACAAAGAAGGATACATATCGGTCATAAGCGACAAAACGGATAAAACTGAAAACTCGATGCACTAGAAAAGATTTTAAGGTTGTCTGTAATGAAAATAAAATTCGTCTAACAGATATGTTTCGAGGCCCATAGATGGCACATCAAACAGTCGTATTAGAAATGATCGCTTATCGACTTCGTAGTTAAGTCGATAACCATCGAATTATTTATAGAAATAAAATTATTAAACGAAAAACAGTTTGTTATGAATGGAGAGAATAATGCGTAGTACAAACAGGTACCAAATAACTATTTTGCATACAAGTTGCGACATAAACTGCGTTGGACAGACGAAACGGATAGGTACTAGGTACACATTTTTAGATAAATTTCGAAGTGAAACATTTTTATATTAATAGATAGGCAGTTTTTAATAGGTTTTTCCAAATATCATAGGCAAAAGTTTGTTTTGATTGCGAGATCTAAATGAAATAGGAAGAGTTGCATACAGGGTGTTTATTAAACTTTTGGAAAACTCCATTGCTTCCGAAAACGTGCAAACATTTTTTTAAGCATTGGTTGACCTCACAACAATGAACACTATACTCGACGTGCCGAACAGATTTACCAAACACGGAAAACACGGATACAATAATTTTTCTTATTTTATGGTTCCATTGATTCGAAATATAGGAACTTTGATTAACACACTCTATTTTTATTTTTTGTATTATGGGTAAGAAAAATCGAAATGAGAAACAAAACATTGGGTCGATTCAATCATAAATTAAGACGAATTGTTTCCGCGATTGGTGAATCTGTTCGGCACGTCGAGTATAGATAAATTGCAAAAACGAATTTTGGTCGTATTGTCGTATCTCCGATATTATGAAATATAAATAGTTTTTTTAAAAAGCACTTGTTTTTCTTGTGGCATGTATTATTCTGACAAAGAAACTATATAAAAATGTTCATGCTCAGAGTTGGTTTATCAGATACGTGACACCCCCAACATTTTGCGGGTTAGCCTCCGGCTGCGCCTGCGGCGAGCTGTTTCTTATAAGGAACAGACTTATATTTTGGCACCATCTTGCCTAAAAGTCACGAGTTGCCACTTGTCAAAAGTATTGAAAAGTGTTCGTAAAGTTAAGAGATAAAATAATATATAAAGGCAGCTAATTTAACTATTGTTACGAGTTATAACTCGTAACAATCTGACTGTAGTAACTGTAAACACATTTTATAAACCTGGTCTTGTACAAATAAGTTGAAGTTCAATCAAAAGCCCTTTAAAAATTGAAGACATTCCGACTACTTTCGAAGATATTAGAAGACCAAATATTACCAAGACTTCCCTATTTTTTCAGATTTGGCTTTTTCGTTCTTGGACCACCATCATCAACCTACAGTGTGTGCGTGGATTTGCTTGCCAAATGGGAAACTTATTTTTTATTTTAGCAAAAAATTATAGTTTATAAACAGTTTTGCTAGCGAAAAAAATTATATTCACGTGTAGACATAGTAAATTTTTTGTACGAGGCGCCGATACATTTCTAACTTCTGAGATACCTGCAGTGTGGATGCATTATACAGAGTGCGCAGCAAATTAGCCAGAATTGGTTAATTAATATTCAATTATTCTTGTTCGGTATCTTCTATCGTTAAAATGACACCACCTTACGTTTGACTAACAATTTTAATATTAAATTAAAATACAATAAGACTATTTTAAGACGTATTAAGGAGTACATTTACTCATAACAACATTAGTTGAGCTGAAGCTGCTGCTGATAACTAGTGTTAGGCATGGGTCATTTGCGCGCCGCGGTCACTTTTACCTTTTGCTAGGGATTTATTGCTCCGATTGGCAATAGGACAGTTGCCCGCAAAATAGGTATTACGGAATGATACCGACTGTAATATAAATGTTAGATACGTTACGTTTCATCCTAAAATATTTGAACATTTCATGCTTGGTCCTCCGCTCGTTACGAGGGGTCAACGAACAGGAACTAAACAAAACTAACCCAAGCATCAGGAAAAAAAATAAAAATGCTGTGCGACAACCCAATATTACATCTTTTCCAACAACTATTCAAATAAACAATTTATATTACAGTCGCACTAAGGCGAGGTCCTATCGCGTTTGCAGTTTACGTATAAGCAACCGGAGCCCAACTGTCCCAGGGCCGGATTAAGGGTTCAAGGGTTAGTCGGCTCTCTGCGACTATACTATGGAAACGAATTTCCAGTTTTTAATTTAATCTGATTATTCAAATTACAGATTTGTCAAAAACAACGAATTATAATGGACTCTCGCACCAAATTTCATTATTTTCTAATAAGTCAACTTAAAGTTATTTATATTTAGAAAAAATATTCGTAAAATCGTAAAAACACTGTTTTTTTTTGTTGGTGGTTAAAAAAATCTAAATACTATTGAGTGTGAGATACAGTGTGTGCGTGGATTTGCTTGCCAAATGGGAAACTTTTATTTTTCATTGAGATCCAGGTATAGATATATCCAATTTTTTATATTGGGCGCTCAAAAACTTCAAAAACACGAATTTTGATTAAGAGTAATCTACCTTTATTTTTTATTTTTGAGTAAAATGCTTTCTTAAAAACTTGTCTAGATTCAACTTGGCAGTCAATATCCCAAATATCAATTACATATTTTTATTTTTGAAAAATGCGAATTATGACGCATTTATTTTTGATGAAAACTCTTATTCCATCACATCACATGAGCGCCTCGTACAAAAAATTTACTATGTCTACACGTGAATATAATTTTTTTCGCTAGCAAAACTGTTTATAAAGGATAACATTTTTTGCTAAAATAAAAAATAAAACTTTCCCATTTGGCAAGCAAATCCACGCACAGACTGTAGGTTGATGATGGTGGTCCAAGAACGAAAAAGCCAAATCTGATTAATGGCAGGAAAAAATAGAGAAGTCTTGGTAATATTTGGTCTTCTAATATCTTCGAAAGTAGTCGGAATGTCTTCAATTTTTAAAGGGCATTTGATTGAGCTTCAAATTATTTGTACAAGACCAGGTTTATAAAATGTGTTTACAGTCACTACAGTCAGATTGTTACGAGTTATAACTCGTAACAATAGTTAAATTGGCTGCCTTTATATATTATTTTATCTCTTAACTTTACGAACACTTTTCAATACTTTTGACAAGTGGTGCCAAAATATAAGTCTGTTCCTTGTACGAAACAGCTCGCCGCAGGCGCAGCCGGAGGCTAACCCGCAAAATGTTGAGGGTGTCACGCCTAATTTGTACTCAAAAATGGTTAAAAAACACGCCTTCCACGGACGAACGAAGCGGATTTTACCAAGAATTATTGAACTAATTTTGGGGTGACACGCCCAAAGTTTTGCCCAAAAGGCGTTAAAAAACGCACCTCGGGCAACCATTTTTTGATGGCTTATTGTAATTGTAATTTTAAAAAATGGAAGGCGCATACTTTTCCATTATATATCTACTATTTTTTGGGTTCCTAACCCAAGTTTTGCCACAAAACTAACACTAACCCAGGCTATACCAAATTTTGCCAAGAAAGTATTCAAAACTAACATACCCCCAGAAATTAATGCTAAAAGTACTTGCAGTTTCCATAAAAAATCCTACCATAGATTAATTTACAAAAATATTACAAAAATTACTATTGACAGCATTTACACACGCGCACAAAATTGGTCTATTTTTAATACTAATAATTTTATTATACAGTTTCCGATATATGAAGTCCATGCTTCTTTTTTTTTGGTTGCGAATTATTCAATTACTTTTTTATTAAAATTTTCAAAGGCATTTAAAAAATTATTTTTTTCTGCAGACATCATACCTACCTGAAGCATGAAGATGTTAAAAAGGTTTCACTAAAAGATTGCTTATTTGATTCATTTTAAACGTTAAAGAGTCAGGCCGACCTTTTTTACTTATCGCAACGCGGCCCGAGCCATTGAATCAGGTGGCCCCGATTTACCAGAGAGAAAGGGGAATTCTTTATGACGATCCTAAAGTCGCCTTCTCAGCGTGCATCATCGTGACCTCATTTGACCTTTCCATGGCAATTTGCTGTTGAAGACAAGGCTGCTGCGCGTTTGGCTCGAATCGCCCAATTATCGGGGAATCATTACATTTTTCGATGACTAATAGTATCAGAGTCTATAGATGATTATTGTCCATTGTAGATACGATAAATATTATTTATTTATTACATAAATTTTAAATATAAAAAAAATATCTTTGGCAGTTAAACTCGAAATATTAAGAGTCGCAAGGTAGTGCCATGGCTCCTTGGCCCCTTATGACGAGCCGCCACTGTTTGATATACAGCAAAGCGTAGAGATGTCCAATGTACTATTTATTTTTAAAACAAAAAATCAATTATTGCCCGAATAAGCTGGTTTGAAGGTGATACATGTTTATCCCACTGGAAATTAATAATTAAAGTTTTATTACGGACTTTAGTATATAAACAATGTAAGTCATACTCAAAATGCGAATTGACGTTATAATTTTTTTATTCACGGAGTAAAAAAAACATTTTAATATTACTCCAAGAGTTATTTTTAGTTACTTAGTATTTGAAAAAGTTGTTTGCAGATTTTTTTAACTGGAACCTGAAACTTTAAATGTATATATAATTGTATTTTTCCAATTTACTACAATTACGGATTTTTTGACAGTGTAAAAAAGTAATATTTTTCTATCGAAATTAAAAGTCAGTTTTCAACTTGTTTGGACTTTATTGTTAAACTTTTAAATCAAATGCCTACGTTTCGATGCATACCGCATCATTCTCAAGGCCAAATTATTCGAGCTATGGATCGCATTAATTTGAACGATCTATATTTTTGTAAAAATACTAGTACGGTACTACTGCTTACCGAAATGTTTGGTACTGGTACATTTTTCTATCGAGTTTGAATTTTTTAAATAAAAAAATATTTTTAATGAAGAAGTAACTTTTATGGACCAATAATTGTTTGGCAGGAAACATGATTTTGATTTTGAATATGATTTGACACTTTTTATATATAATTTTTTAACTATTAATAAATGAGATCTGTGAATCATCTTATATTTAAATAAAGATAAAACATTAATCGACGGATTTCAATTAATTTATTAGTTGATTCTTATTAAATGGTGATGCTTTTAGGTTCTATCTAGGTTAATGTAGTCCAATTACTTTTCGATATTTAAGTAATATTTAAAGTACTTATTTATGGAGTTGCAGTCGATCTAATCTCTTGATACATCAGTCTTTATCACAATAGCTATATTAGCAACTTCTGATTGAAAAACAGCAAAAATAATTAAGGTTTCAAATTTCCTAAACTGGTGATTAATTGTAACTTATAATATACAAGAAAGTTATTTTAAGTACATGTAACTTTACAAATTTGATAGGCAATAACACAAAACTTTGATATGAAAAATTTTGGCAGCCAAGATAAAATAAATGAATCATTTTAAATGGAAACAATACAAGTGAACATAAAATGATCAGTTGAAAATAAGGGGTGGATCAAACCAGAAGTTGCCCGAAACAGCACACTACTCTCGATGCTTATTTTTATCTTATATAATTGCTCTAGTTTTAAAGGTTATATAGGTTGATGTGTTCTATTAATTGAATTGTTTTATTTTTGAGTAAATATAGTTTTACTCGGATGTTGTTTGTTTCACGATCCTAAATCCGAATTTTTTCAAAAATTATTTACTTGATTATAGCGAATAACCTACAGTATATATTTTGAAGAGTACATTTATATTATTTTAATTTGATTGCCAATTATGTAATAGTAATAATGATAATAACGGCTATAAGGGATTGAAAGTTTTGAACATTGGCTGTAGACCTGGAGAGATATTATATGTACTGCGATGATACATAAATTAGTATTATGCCTAACTCATATTATATAAAGACGTATCTAAAGTGGTAAGAGTTTTGATTTCAGTTTTTAAACACCTTATTTCTTATCTTCCCTCCAGTGGCGGCTCGTGAAGGCAAGAATAGGTGAAGCGCAAGTAGGCAGACAGCGCCGCAGGTAAAACTGCGCCGCAGGCGAAAAATATTTGTGGCCACGCCCAAAAGTCCTGCGGTGACGATACCTGCGAGAAATAATATGCCATGAGCGCCGCCACCAATTTATAATAATATCAAAAAGATAATAGAATTACCAAATTACCCTCACTCTCGCGTACAGTTATTTTGACTTCTCCCATCTACTTTTTAAATATAAGGTCTATTCTTCGATTTTGTAGTGAGGCTTTTCTTTAACTTCGCAAATGATAATGCACAGTGAATATGGTCCGAAGAAGCCTCATGCCTACTACAACTTCTTGTCACATTCCCAAAATTGTTAAATCCGTCTTTATTCCAAACGCTCGATATTCCACCTACACTTAAACAGGGCATACCAAATAGTTTCTTTAAATAAACACTTCCACACAACCAATTGTAATCAGAACACTCAGATCAGATTTCGAAACCTACGAACGAAAATTCTCTCTCTTGATTTTACTTGTTTTTCTATTTGAAGGAAAGGCTTAGGTCCCTCCGTATTTAAAAAGTATCTTTCATCATCGGTTTTCCACCTGGAAAATGGTGTTTCTAACAAGATGCAGATCGGATCATACAATGGAAATATTTCGTAAAACAATGCGCGACAACGACGTGATGCAAATTTGCTTCCGAACGACTGACCTGAATTTAATATTATATTTAAACATAAGAACCTGTCGGAGTCGCATTGTCGGGCTGCTTCCGTTCTATAAATAGCTCACGTATCTATCATGTCTGCTTCGCCCGTTGCCATAGCAACCATCGTAAATAAATCTGTATATTGCAGGGCAATTAAGGTGCGTACAGACCTGACGCGACGCGCGCGCGACACGCACGCGACAGTCCAAAATTCCTAAGTGTGGACGGGGCGCGCGAGCGGCGCTAGCGCCACCTGTCCGAGGCGCGTCGCTACCCGTCTGCTGTCGGTTTTTCGACGGCAGATCAAAGAAAGAGCGAGGCGCAGTGTGGACGGGTAGTAGTAGGAGCGTAGCAATCGCGCGAGAATCAGTGAAGAAGTGCAATAGAACTTAGTCGCGTGGCGCGCGCGTCTCTCTACATGGCTTACAGCAGGCGCGCGAGAAAACCGTGCGCGTCGCGTTCGCGTAGCAGGCGCGCGGTCGGCGCGTCGCGTGCGTGTCGCGCGCGCGTCTCGTCAGGTCTGTACGCACCTTTATTGATCTTGCTGTTTGCGATTCCCACGTGTTTCGTGACTGTATTGAGTGTCGAAAACCGCCCGCACCGGCCGATCTTATGACAAGTCGTTCAGCGCGCTACGTTTTATAGTTAATTATCTTTTATGAGTATTATCGCACTAATTTAATTAGAAATTTATATTATGAAAATTGTTATTTTTTAGTAATGCAATTTTAGAAATTGCACTAATATTGATTATACAAATTTTATTTAATTAAAAATATTTTTATTTTAAAGTAATGAAATTTTAGAAATTGTAGGTGAAGCGGCGCTTCACCTGCGTCCAATGACGAGCGGCCACTGCTTCCCTCTGTTGCAAAAATAATGAAATTTAATAAAATAAAAATGGTTAATTTTTTTATTAATCTCCAAATAACGGGAATTTTTAATCAATAATTTGATATATACATGTTCCTGGTGCATTAAAGCATAAAACTGCAGAAAATGTTTAATTGTCTTCTTTCTATAAAAAGAAAAACATACATAAAATAACTATACCTACCTACTATTGGAACTAAACTAAATTTTTATCTTTATTTCTCTATAAACATTGTGAGTTTAAAAATTGTAATATGGTACTTTTTTACTAATATGAAGCGAATAATCAATTTTTATAAATATAATTTTTTTTTAGTTTAATAATATGTTTTTAATGTTCCTAAGGGGCAAATATTCGATTGAAGCCAAACATCGAAAACGAAATGATGTATATATAGGGACATTTGACATATGAATTCTGAGAACACAAGAACATCTAGAGGAGCTCGAGGAAGAGCTTACACACATAAAATGAGACTGAAACATCAGATTACATTGTATCAGGGAATATCCGAAAGGGAGATTACCCTCATAACCATCAAACCAAACAAACGTTACAGTCTACAGCTGATACACACATATGCACCAACAGGCAGAGTAGAAGATGAAGAAATTGTTATGAAACTGTTATGATAACAGCACGTAAATAAGAAAATGCTCATTATGTTGTTATCACTGGAGACTTTAACGCCAGGATTGAACAAAGGACAGCAAACGACAATGAATAACGGTATAGGCGAGAGAAACGATAGGGGTGAAATGTTATACGAATTCTTATGCGAAGAAAGTTTATACTGCCTGAACACCTTCTTCAAAAAACCTTACAAACGAAAGTGGACTTGGATCAGCCCCGGAAAAACAATTAAAAATTAAATAGATTTTATACTGGCCAACAACAGGAAAATATGCAGGGATGTCAGAGCCGCCTTTAGAATTAACATAAAGATCGAAAGGAAGAAACTATTTTATAAAGAAAAATTCCCCACTACAGAAGAAATCGAGAACAGAAGAGAAGAATACCAAAATGAATTGAAGAAAAAATTAGAACCTATTGAAAAATTAGTCGAAAGGGACATAGACGACCTCCCGAACGAAATAAAAAGCGACATCCAAACACTTACCAAAAAACTTTGCACCAATAAAAACCGAAAATATAAAAGTAAATTAAGCCCCAACACAATCAGTTAATGGAAAAAAGGCGCAAAATCAATAAGATACATATGGAGAATTAAACAAAAAAGTCAGAAAGGAGATTAGAAAAGACATCAGAGAATACAATACAAAAATGGTACGAAAGCCATAGAAGACAACAGCAATAGGAAAGTGCTACGTAGAAAGCTAAGCACAGGCAAACTAAAAATAAATAGGATGAAAAACCAGCAGGGAATTTTAATAACGGATAAAACAGGGAATATTACAATTGTGGAAAACTTCTACCGCGAGCTATACACTTCCACAACAGCGATGGCAGATTTTAGCCGACAAAAACCAAAAAATATGAACGCAGGTTCGGAAGAAATACCGGAAATTACAACCTCCGAAATATATGCAGCACTTAAACAAATGAAAAATCGTAAGGCACCTGACGAGGGTAATATAACTTGCAAAATGCTGAAAAATGGAGGACCAACATTAATTCCATTAAACCATAGTACAAATTCTGGAGATGATCAATGACAGTTTGTGACAAGAGGGGCTGCATTGTATTGGCTGGCAGGAACGTCAAACTGGTGAGAGGAGTTTGATTACGGGGAGTGACGCCCCCGCCATTCCGAGTTGCCATGGGATATGGCCCATCAAATCCCATCGTCCTCCCCCAGGCTGGAGAACACCAAAGTACAAAGTCTGGAGCTGATCACTGGGGAGTGATCCAACAAACCCCATTTTTACCCCTGTCAGACTAGGGACCGCCAAAGGAATGAGTCTGAGGCCGATGCTTCGAGTGGAAGCGGCCCTAGGTGGTAGATGCATAAGCCTACTCGCATCGTCCGGTGAAAGACCACCCCACCAGAATTGGGGAGCGCTAAGTGGTTTTCCCAAATCACGTTCCGCTTCCGCGCTGGTGATCCCGGGTTTCACAGTAGGAATATATGGACATGATGGTGCTTCCAGGATCAAAATATTCCGGAGGTAAACTCCCCGGCCATTCGGATCTCCGGGCGCTGGGTGGCCCTGGGAGCCCTTCATTCCGCATTTCACAGACAGCAAAGATACCGAACCAATTTAGAATAGATTTCTGCAACATAAGAGGCCTAAATACAAACATAAATTCGGTACACCAACATCTACAAGCAAATAGACCACACATATTAGCCCTTACAGAAACACAAGTATGTTCTACAACAACAACAGTGAACTACCTCTATCCTGGTTACGACTTACATACCCGATTTAGATATAAGTTCGGAATATGCCTTTTTGTCCGAAGCGACCTTTCATGTCACCGCGAGGAAACACTCGAACCGAACAACCTTGACGTCATGTGGCTCAAGTTCACCGCCAAGGGATTAACCAAGTTTATATGTTGTCTCTATCGCCCTCCGAGCGATAGAGCCTACCAAAGCTTTTTCTCAACACTAGCTACCACTTTTGACTCAATACAGGTCGATCACCCCAGTTCAGAAATAATCGTTCTGGGAGACTTCAATGCCCACAACACCAACTGGCTCAAACATCACAACAAGACCGACAACGAAGGTAGAGAAGCTGAAGCATTTGCCATCAGCTGCGGGCTTACTCAACTTGTAGACGAACCAACTCGAATCTCAGAGAGGGGCGAATTCGCCGCCCTCCTGGATCTTTTTCTGACCACCAATCCTGACCAGTACAAGGTTACAGTTGGTCCGCCATTAGGTACCTCTGACCACAAACTTATTACAACGGTTTGTGAATTGCCACTCATACAGAAGGATCCACCATTGCCTCGCAAAATCTGGCATTACAATTCTGCAAACTGGGACGATCTGAGGCAGTTTTACCTAGATTTTCCTTGGCTCGACGTCTGCTTTGCCACTGACGACCCGTCAGACTGCTGCGAAGAGATCATGCAAGTAATCTCCTCAGGAATGGAAGCATACATCCCAAATTCCATCAAGTTACCATCAAAAGGAAAGCCCTGGTTCGACAAAAGATGCGAAAGAGCTGTAGGAAGGAAACAGCAAGCCTATAAGTACTGGCAGCAAAATCAGACCGCTGAAAATCGCAATTATTTTATCGAAGCGAGAAACGAGTGCAAGCGTGTGATCGACGAAACTAAGGACAAACACAATCAAAGGATCAGGAATAAACTTTTGCAATACCCCAGTGGCTCCAGGAATTTCTGGTCGGTAGCAAAGGCAGTAAGTAACAACTTTACAAAAACGTCTCTCCCACCTTTGACGGACGAACGTGGCATCACGGCGACTACAGCCAAAGAAAAAGCAAACATGCTCGCCAAAATGTTTTCATCGCACTCTACCTTAGACGTGCCCCAAAGCAAGACTCTCCCCACTATACCGAACATCAACACCATCATGGCAGAAGTCAAGTTTTCTCATCGTGATATTCGCAAAATCCTTAAAGAACTAGATACGCAAAAGGCATCAGGACCGGACGGAATACCTGCCATCGTGCTAAAGAACTGCGCCAACGAACTAACACTTGTTTTTTCCAGGCTTTTTTCTCTTTCTTACAGAAAAGGAATTTACCCATCCTCTTGGAAAGTCGCTCGAGTGCAACCTGTTCCAAAAAAAGGCAAGAAAACCACGCCCTCAAACTATCGCCCGATTGCCTTGCTTCCAATAATCTCCAAAGTCATGGAACGTGTAGTCAACCAGCAACTACTCAAGTACCTCGAGAGCAACAGAATAATCAGCGATAATCAATACGGCTTTCGCAAAGAGAGATCGACAGGAGATATATTGGCCTATGTCACTCATAAATGGAGTAGGACAATTGAAAACTACGGAGAGTCTCGAGCGATTGCGTTGGATATTTCAAAGGCATTCGACAGAGTTTGGCATGACGGACTGCTCAACAAACTGCCGTCCTTGGGACTGCCCGCCTCTCTCTGCAGCTGGCTGGCCAGTTTCCTTAAGAACCGATCCCTACATGTTGCGGTCGATGGACACATCTCGGACACATTCACCATCAACGCGGGCGTGCCTCAGGGCGCAATACTTCCACCAACTCTGTTCCTCATCTATATTAATGACCTGCTGATCGAAACGAATAATCCTGTTTACAGTTTTGCAGATGACAGTACCCTTGTCTCCCACTTTAGATCAGAAAAACCCTTACCAGCGACTGAGACTCATCACCGCAGACAGGAGCAGATTACAGCAATTAATCAAGACCTGGAGAAAGTTCAAACTTGGGGCGACCGAAATTTGGTCCAGTTCAATGCAGCAAAGACCCAAGCAGCAACGTTTACTAAGAGGGCCAATACAGCGGGCCCTGACATCATTATGGCAGGATCGACCATTCCTTTATCCTCGTCAATCGGGCTGCTGGGTGTCTCGGTCAACAGCAATATGTCATGGCATGACCATGTTGCTAACATTGCAAAATCAGCCTCCCAGAAGCTTGGTGCGCTATTTCGCAACAAAAAACTCTATACACCGCAGCAGTTGCTCTTGCTGTACAAAGCGCAAATAAGACCGTGCTTAGAATATTGCTCACATATCTGGGGTGCCGCACCAAAGCATACCCTAAAGCTGCTGGATTCCATTCAGAAGAGGGCTGTGCGTCTCGTCGGCGATCCGGAGTTGACCCGGAATCTGGATAGTCTGGAACATCGCAGGCATGTGGCCGAGATGTCTCTGTTTTACAGATACTTTCACGGCAGATGTTCCCAGGATTTGGCCCACATAATCCCGCCCCTGGCAACTCCTGTCAGGCAGTCCCGACAGACGGCAGGAGCGCACCAGTTCGTCGTACAACTAGAAATACCTAGAACATCGCTTTACCAGAATTCCTTTGTCTGGCGCACTGCATCACTGTGGAACTCACTTCCAGGACATCTGTTTCCCACTAATTACAACCTACAAATATTCAAGAACCGTGTCAATCAACATCTTCGCACACACACCGCTCGTCGAGCGCCATAGGATCTACCTTTAGTGTGTGTGCCACTGCCATAAAAAAAAAAAATGCGTTAAAAATATCCAGTTTATATTATAAAATTTTCCTTATATCAATTCAAAACGTTTTACATTTAGCAAATAGGATTTTATTATTGTTTATTATTTTCCCATTTTTTAATGGCATATGCAAATCTATTTGCTTCTATTACTGCATCAATTCAATTATATGAATAATAGAAACTAGTAAAGAAACTGATCACAAGAATCAATGTGTAATAACTGCTAAACACCATTTTACCAAACAATAAAATAAATTCAATTGAAAAGTCAAGATTGGGGAAGCACGCTTTGGAAATTTCATTCTATATAAAAATTAAACTGATAAAACCGGTTCTTGCCACTTAGCCTTCGCTGAAGTTCATTTCTTGGAAACCTACGGCTCCGGGAATATAATTTTGTATTCTCCTTTCTACCCCTTCCTTTTAGTATTTAGGGTAAGCATTGCATGTGTTTTCATTCATTAATACTGTTTCACCTAACAGTGAAAAATGCACTGTAAATCTGGCAACGAAGTGGGGTTTCTACCGTTTATTATAATTGTTTATGGTTATATGGTTTCAAATCTATGATGGGATGGATATACAGACATATTTGCACTCCCACCTGCAGGGGTTAATATAAGTAATAGAACAAAAAAATGTTTATACAAAAATTACATATTTTCACGTAGGTATTACCATTTAAACTTGGATGGAACACCCTATATATTTCCTGCGAGGACGAAAGATATTTTTCCCCTGACTTCAAAAATATATAACGTACCTATTAACATTTTGAAATATTTGAGTTTAACATTTTCATAAATTGAATTAATAATAATCGAGTTGTCAGATTGAAGTATGCGCCAATTCGATTATCATCAATTCAGTTTAGGTATTAAAATTTTAAACTCCAATATAAAAAACGGCTGAATTAAATTTTGACATATTATATATCTTTGAAATCAGGAGAAGGATATTTTTATACTTAATACATTTCCTATACAATATCTACAGCCATACAATAAAAGTGTTTCAATAATGCCCCTAAATAAACAGAAGTATAAATATTTGTTGAAAAAGTGCTTCATGCGATTTGTTGGTGACGCCAGACGTCACAAATCTTTTTAATGTGAAGCTATGGCAAGTGGTATTTTATATCATTAGAAACGGCATTATAAGGGCGCAGCTTTCTATCTGGTTTATGAATTTCTTCAAACTTATATAACGGGAAACAAATGTTACCTACTCGAAAAACATCTTTCATTATACATTTTGTTATTTCCAGCAAAACAACATTATATTTAATAGTTATTTAACAACGAGGTATATAACAGTTGCTCGAAAGATCTACCTTAAAGGTCCTGGCCATATATTTAATACTTCTAAATATATGGTCCTGGCAACAATGGCAACACCCTAACCTAAAATAAAAAATAGAGTTGTTCTAGCAAGTATTACATTAAATGTAATGTTGTTTTTATTGTATATATTAAAATAAAGACGTTTCTTGAATTAGATTTTCTCGTTAATTTCGAACATCTTACGATTAAAAAAAACATATCGGGTACGTCACCGTCAGAAGTAACGTGAAACATTTACCATTATGGCAACAACAACAAACGGCCTGAAAATAGTTCCCACTATCAAAAACGATTGACGTGTTTCGGTATTTCAATGAATAAATTGAATTTCTTCCATTTCGCTGATTTTTACTTATAAAATTATTGTCATATCCCATGTACTTTTTTTTAGAAATATATTCCTAACAATGTAATAATACATGCCTATATAACGTACTTTTCGATTTGCTATTGCTATAACATATGTATGTTTTAATATGATAATGGAAGCTTAATATTTCTAAATAAATATACCTAGTTTACTGAACTGTATTCGATAATTGCCCATCTCTATATAATCGCAAAAAGTATATCATACCGTCGCGACATCTGTTCGCAGTAGATGCCAAATATACCGGCGAGTCAGTTAAATGAAATGTAAAGTAAACTGTGACTTGGAAATGCTACACGTGTTGCTCGCGGGGAGGAGTTTATCTTTACGACCAATGAACTGCTTGTGGTCCAACGTGCTCTGAAGCCCTCTATCGGTTTGGTCCAAAACTAACAAAAAGTGTTAAGGTTTTTAGTCCATAAGGTTGACTAACTATCTCCTTTATTCAAACAACGCATGGACATAGTTGCTGAGTTCAGATATGAGATGATAGGGAGAGTAATTGAGGAAAATGTGATGAATGGGGTAGTTGAGGGTAATAAGACGCATGTTTGGGTTAGGTTTGAGACAGCAAATACCGACGATGCAAGTGAACACACGTTTAGTATATATGTGGACATGGGAAGAGGGGAAGGAGTTATGGGATTGGGCTATGCGCTCCGGAGGGAGGGAGGTTGGATTAAGGGTCATTGTAAACTAGATCAAGTGCAGGGTACTGTCGAAAGGGAAACTGGGAGCGATAGTGTACGAGTTGAGTGTCATTAAGGCCTTGGAAAGAAAGGGCCGGTTCCATCTCCTCACCGATTCCAAGATGGTAGTAGCCATGCTGCAAGGGGCAAAAACTAAGCACGCGGCAGTGAATAGTATTCACTGTAGGGTAGCAGAAATGAGAAGCGACGGGAAGTTGGTTCGGGTAGGATGGGTCATCAGAACAACAGGAGGGATGAAGGAGGCGCATGCTCAAGCAAGGTTAGGGCCAGTGAGTCAAATGGTATAGCAAAACAAGGAGGGGATAAGGTTATTCAATGGAGTTGCGTTGAGGAAAAAGAGAAAGAATCTTAGAAGAATGGCAGAGACGATGGGAGTCTTATACAGTATTCAAGGAGGTAAGGAGGGACACACTAAACTTAACATTTAAAGCCATGCAATTGGTGACGGGGTATGGAAACATGCACGTATTAAGATTCCGCTTAAAGGCTACTAATGGGATGTGTGAATATTGTATGGGTATTGAAGATGCCGATCACATACGAGAAGAGTACATGCTGGGTAGAAGGATAAGGGCAAAGGTGAATGCTAGAGTGAATGTGGGGACTTGGGGGGATATAAAGTTACGGGTACATCAGAAAAATTCAGTGGCTCATGTAAGGGCGGTTAACGAATGGGCGGAGAGTGCCTTGAAAGTGGAATGGTGTTAGGCAGGATTCACTTCAATCATGCAATCAAAAATTTAATGTTAAAACTAGCTATAGGATTAAAATTAGGCTTTTTAGTCCTAAGTAAAATCGTTATTATGTAACATTGAGTTAATAGTTATTCTTGTAATGTAATAATCATTAAAGATGAAAAAAGAGCTTCTTTCCCCCCTGGTTACCGCACCACTATTGGGCTCCTGCACTAGGGATCCCCGTAGTGGTGTAGTTGGGGAAGCGGAGTTGGTTGGGGGTTCCTTGAGGGTGGATTTGTTAAAGTAGTGGGTGCAAAGGTAGGTTAATGCCGAAAGGTAGGAGACAGCTAATTTCTTCAGTTCATGTCCTTTAGGTGGCTCATGATGATTCTCGTGATGGCCGGTGTTATCTTGCTTCGTGCATCTTGATGGCAATGGCCTTCTCCATACCGTGTCATAGTCTTTCTGTTGTTGGCTGTCATTGCATGGTCCACTATCCTGGCAAGTTGCATGGCTGTCGATTTTCTTCGGTGGAATCCGAAATGATTTGGTATGATGGTTCCTAGTGTTTAGAGCTCCACGTTGATCCTTTTGCTGAACACTCTTTCAAAGACCTTTCCAAGGGTGGCTAACACGGAGATGGATCGGTACGATGAGGTTTTGCTCCTGTCCTTTCCTGGTTTGGAGTGACTATGAACCTGGCAATTTTCCATGCCCTCGGGAAGTAGTGCAGTCTTATGGAGGCATTGATGATGTATGTTAACTTGGCCCCCTTCATGACTATTCCGTCCCGTCCTGCGCCTTGCATGGTCTGGCCCTGCTTATGATCCTCCTTAGCTTTCTGAGGCTCGTGATTATTCTTGCCCTGTAGTGATAGCGCTGCCATCTCTTTTGTTGTCCTCTGCACTCTTCTTTTTGTCCTGTTATCTGATAGATTCTCCGTCGAGCTCCATGATTGGCAAAATATTCCATGAATGCCTCCACTTTTTCTGTCCTGTCCGTGATGATGTGTTCTACTCCGTCCCTCGTCACTTTGATCGGCAGGGGCTGTTCCTGTTCTTCATTTTCTTGATATGCTTCCAGATCTTATTCTCTCGGCTAGCGGCTGTGATTCTGTTATTCCAAGCATCGTTGTTATAGGCATCCAGCATGGCTCGGGTAAGTTCACACTATTCCAAGTAAGCTGCTCTGTCATTAGGGTCACGTGCATTCTGATATGTCCTGCGTAGTTGGTTCCTTCTCACGATCTGTTTATAGATATGCTTGAGGTCAGGGTTCCTTTGCTGCGCTTATTATCCTGGTCTTGACGTCTATGGCATCATATATCTTTTCAAAAGTGTCCAAGTCCCTAGAGACTGCGAGGGTTAGCTGATGCATCGTCTTGAACATTACTGGCAGGTGATCAAGTCTGTAGTCGCAGTTCCGTCAGGTGTGCTTGGCGTTTAGGTCTCCTATCAGCAGGGTCTTGGGCTGATTGAACAGTCTTTCTAGTTCGTCTTCGTCGAGTACTGGATTTGGCTTGTTGTTGTATGCTGATATAATCGAGAGGTCGTTTGTTGTTATCGCCACTGTCTCTATACTGATTGGGTCTGTTGACTGTTCTTCAAATTGGATGCTCCTCTTCATATATAGGGCCACTCCTCCATACGGTTTCTGGTTTGGTCGATACTTAAAGATCATCTCGCATCCTACGATGCCTTGGTTTTGGTTTCATTGGCACGTAGTATACATGATGTGGTCCTAGCGACGAATTCTCTAAGCTAGCTGATCTTAACCCCTATTCCGTTGATGTTGATGTGCAGAATCCGTAGTCCTTTATGATGCTCCAAACTTTCATGGTTTCACATCCGTTCTTGGCGGCTGACAGTTGTGCTTTCAGCGTCCTTATCTTCATGATGAAGTCCTTTATATTGAAGAGCCGGTTAAACTCTTCAATCTCCTTGAACAATGATTGGATGTCGCCCTGTCCTGAGTTGTTAGGTGGCTGTACTGCTGGCATCTTCGGGGAGGGGGCGGCTTGAGCGGCAACAGGAGCAGAGGCCTGCAGTCCTCTGGGTGCCTGGTTGTATGGGAGGTCTACTCTCACGGGGCTTGGCCTGGTAAAGGGCATCAGCTGTTGTTGTCCCTGTATACGTCTAGGGCTTTGCAGCCCCTGACTTGAGCGGCACCATCTCTTCATTTATGTCTTTCTTCCGGAGGCATTCGCTGGCTTGGTGACTGCCTGCGCACTTCACGCATTTAGGGGCCTGGCGACACATCGTTGATCCGTGCGCGAAATCCTGACATGTGTAGCATTGACAATAGTTCAAAGTTTTGAAATATGTTTCCCACTTGATGATGCTGTTGGCCACTTGCTTGGTTCTCTTGATGTGTTATCGCGTTGTCAGTTTTGAACACAAAATGCAGCCAATCAAGCAGTAACTAAAATGTCAAATAAATGTTTGTTAGTTCTATATTGTCGAACTCGTTGTCGAGCACCGACATAATAAGGTGTTTTAGCAACGAATTCCCAATAATAAGTAAAAGATTTTGGATCCTTAATTTCTTCAAGACTTATGACAAATGGCTGTCATTAAAGATATTTGTAGTAGTTGTTTAGAAATAAGTAACTTTTGTACATTTAGTATTTATGTGTGAATGAGTGAGTGCTTGGAAGCAGATAGAAAATACACTATATATTTCAATCAAATGCAAGTTACAACTCATTATTAAAGTACTTAGTTAACCTAACTAACTGGTTTCAACTCACAACGTATGTCTAAAGCCCCCACCACCTTAATACAGTCCACTAATTTGCTTGTGGTTAATTATACAATTAATTAGCCACCTACACCTTTATGGCTTAAACCAATTAATAAAATTAATTTGTTATTTAGCAAATTTGTTAGAATTGATTATGAATAATAAAAATCAAGAAACTACAACTTTAAGTGTTGTAACTTTGTAGACAGCCTTAACGTGTTTTTAAATAAGCTTGCGCATTATTTTTGCCTCATAACTCAATAGTATAGCAAAATATCACGTACATAGACCATTTTTATGATCCCCCGATGTTTGCACCCATCCTTCTCGCCTCGACAAACACACAAAACGTTATCCGAGTGTCTCTCTATCGACTTTAGGCGTAGGCGCGGACACGCCGAATTATCGCTTTATTAGAATCCCCAATTATTATTATTTCCCATAAAATGTATTCTAAGAACAGTCTGACCCATATAAGCCACCACGCTGAAAAAAAGGGCAAAGGGTAATTAATTCAATTCGGATACTAATTTCCCCCCTCTGGCAAATGACCTGCAAAATTGTAGCGAAAAGGAAGTTCCGTTGTATGGAGATATATATGTTTCGCTCTACGTAAAACACGCAATCTGTTGCAGGAGTGGTCCGTTAGGAATGAATCGTTGGAACGCGACAAATTCGGTGAAAATTTAGTTCTTGGAGAGGCAAAAGCGTGCAAAATCATGATTTATCTTCTAATTAAAAATACCTATATCGTCAACGCACAATATTACATCCGAGTGAACAGAGTCATAATCATCAGCTTGATATTTCCAGCATTCCTGGAAGGACTTACAAAATGAATTGTCTCGTGAAACATAATCGTAGCTAAACCAACCGAAAACAAATGACGCCGAGTTGGCCCGAACGAGTTTCGTTATTTACCCTTGTCTATAAATGGTCCAGCGAAAAGCTTGCACGTGGCCTCGTGGCCTGGTGGTACCATAGACATTAAACTAAAGGGGTATATGCCTATGAGTGGTACAATTCTGGGTTTCCGATATGACGTCTCGCCTGTGTCAAGTTACTTTTTTTTATTTTTTTAAGGTTATGTTTGTTTATTTTTATAAATTTGGGTGCGGTTTGTATGGCTGCGCCCTGAAGCGAGCGAAGCGAACGGAGGGCCATGCGTGAAGTTAAGATTGAGGTTCGAAATTCATTGGGGGCGACACAGGATCATTTGTTTTGCGTGAGGTTTAGCTGCCAGTGTAAGACATTGTCAACTCGCCCTTGTGCATATCAATTATTCATCAACACACCTGACAATTCTGACATTATGAAGATAAATTTGCTTTCACCAATCAGAATCAAGCGATACGCGACATTGGTATAAGACGTTGCGCGTACCACATCAGAGGGCTGCAGAGCGCGCATCGCATTATTGCCAAAAATGTCTGATATTATACTTCACGCATGACCCTCCGCTCGCTTCGCTCGCTACGGGAGCGTAACCAACAGACATTAACCCAAGGTAAGCCCGAAATGAAGAAAACAACATTTTACACATAACATTAAAAATAAAGAAAACATGTCTTGCCGCTGGAATCGAACCCGCAGACTCAGCATCCAACCGCTGAGCTACAGACCAGTTGACAGCACTTCGGTACACCCCTAAAGATATGGTGTTTGTCAATAATGTAATGCGCGCGCAACTCTGAAGCCCTCTGATGTGGTACAGGAAAGGTCTACTGACGCTAGAAGCCAAACATTCTTATAAAAAAGTAGACTTGAGGTTCCTTCATATAAGTGTTCTGTTTTGACAACCTTATCAAATGTGTTCTGTGATCACGGTCACTTTACTAGTGAGCCACGCTTTGACAACCACGTAACACTGTTGCCAAGTGTGTGACAAAATTTCCATTTCTGTGATTAACAACCTACCTTCGGTTTTATGTTTTGATATTTTTTAAAAAATTTAAGCCTATTTGGATTGCCTTTAATAATCTTAGCTTAGTTCGGGTTATTAATTAAATTAAAATTATTAATTTAATTAAAGCAATTATTAAAATTAAAATCATATTGTTAATTTGAAATCTTGACAACTAAACGCCACGTGGAAGCGAACATTAATTTAAATATTTGAGATTTTCTCGATATTCCGTTAAATAACTAACCGTAAAATCGACATTCTGGCAACATTTCTTAATTAAAATACTAAGAAATATCAAGATATATTCCTGTCCTTACCGAACGTATTCCTTACGATCAATGGCACCAAAACATGACGGTCTACACGGCCGTAAATGTTGCCCGGACCACATCACAGGACTTCAGAGTTGCGCGCATTACATTGTTGACAAACACTATATCTTTATGGTTCATTGAATTGCTTTCAACTCGTCTCGTAGCTCAGTGGTTGGATGCTGTGTTTATGATACGGCGGCCCTGCTTCGATTCCCGTCGATATATTTTTTTTCAAAGTTATGTTTGTTTGATTTTTTTAATTTGGGTTAGTTTTGTTTGGTTGCGCCCTGGAGCGAGCGGAGGGCATTGCATGAAGTGAAACTGTAAAAATACGAATCTAAATTCATATGTTTGTCAACAATATGATGCGCGCACAACTCTGATGCCCTGTGATGTGGTCCAGACAACGGCGTAAACGTCAACAAAAATGTATATTTACTGTTGTTGACTTAATATCTGAAATCATACTAATAGAAATATTGTCACGTGAAAATTAAACTTTTTAAATACTCTTAGACATTTAAAACATGAAATTATTGCTTGGTGGGTGTGATACCTCCTTGTTTGGAGTAGACGTTTCCTGTACCACATTAAAAGGCTTCAAAGTTGCGCGCGCATTACATTGTTGACAAACACCATATCTTTAGAGTCTAGCGAATTACTGTCAACTGGACCGTAGTTCAATGGTTGAATGCTGAATCCGCAATACGGCGGCCCTGGTTCGATTCCAGTGGCAAGACATGTTTTATGTGTATAAAGTTTTTTTCTTCATTTGGGGCATGCTTTGGGTTAGTTTTGGTTAGTTTCTGTGTGTTGGGCCCCCGTAGCGAGTGGAGGGCTATGCGTGAAGTGTAACATTACACATTTTTGTCAACAATATGATGCGCGCGCAACTCTGAAGCCTTCTGGGGCGGTACGGGCAACGTCTTGTCCAGTTTTGGCATCAAAAGTAGCGCTTTTTTGAGGCACTTTCGTGACGGATGCTGCAAAATCAGTAACGTTTTGCGCCAAATCAGTAGGATAGTTTCGCCACTGGCATAAATAATACCTGGCATAAAATTCAAGTATAAGCTTTAAAAACTATTACCACAAACTCGATGTCAATCTTGGAGCCATTTCCTCGTGCCCATGTTGTCAGTATTATCATTGTTTACATTGTTTATATAGAAAAAAGACAATGGTATTATCCAAAATCTGTACTTTACTGTATTTAGTAAGCACGAATATCATAGAACCCGTCTCTATCTACTAAACATTACACGACATTTGAGAGCAGCGTTGCCAACCTGACGGTTTCCCCGTCTGATCTAGCGGTTATTTTCCAGTTTAGTGAGTAAAAACTTCATTTAGCGGTTTAGCGGTTTTTTTGGAGGTTTTGAATTTTTGAAAAAATTGAATTTTATTGAAAGTGACACAACTATCTGTGTTTAAACTTTAATATCCCTGAATTCGTGTGTGAACTATGCTTAAGGCTGGCATTTCCTGACTGTCAAAATTTTATTTGAGGCCGCTCTATCATGGCCACTGTCGTATAGGTGGCCGTGGCTCTATCCCCTCCCACCAACTGAAATAATGTGTTATGATTGGTTGATTTTTTTCAATAAAAAGTTAAAATACCTAAAAGTGGTTTTTATTTTACTTCTCGTATCACTATCAAAACTGTGCATATGCCGATTCTCGATCCTTATACACTCCCACTATATTAGTATTTAGCGGATTTAAGCGGTTTCAATTTATCAATCCAGTGGGATTGCGACGTAGAGGGTTGGCAACACTGATACTCGCGTCTACCTAAGTCGCGTCTTCCGACAGCGATCTGTTTTGACCTTTTCTGTTCGGTTCCACGACGCTTGGCAGAATTACCCATGTCTTCGTGGTACACTGGATTGCTTCCAACCGTCTGATAGGTCAGTGGTTAGATAGTGTGCTTGTGATGCGAAGGTTGCTGGTTCGATCCCCGTCAGTGCCAAGTTATCTTTTTAATTCTTCTTAGGTTATGTTTGTAAAAAGTTTTTTTTTCTTGAATTTGGGTGTGCCTTGGGTTGGTCTTGGTTAGTTCCTGATCCCAAAACCCCCGTAGGGAGCGAAGCGAGCGGAAGGCCATGCGAAATAACTTAATTACTGCTGACATTCGGCCAGTCGCCGAAGTTTACCAGAAAAGTTCAAAACAAACCGCTGTCTGAAGACGCTGGTGTAAACCTGCCGCAAATTTTCCCCTTTCGGATTTCCGATTTGGCAGCAACCCGGTGTTGTTCTATTATTTTACTTCATTTCTCCGCTCGCTTCTGTGGAGCAACCAATCAAACACTTTATCTAACCCATGGCAATGCCCAAAAACAAGAAGAAAGCACTTTGAAAAATATATGAAATAGCACGTACGCATGCGTGGAGGACTCAAAATTGCGGTAGGTAGACGGGAATCAACATTGATTGAGAGCTGACATTGACAGTGACAGCTGAATTAAACCCAAATTATTCAAACTGTCAAACTTGATCGAAAACAAAAAGAAATCTTCAAAAAATCCTCCCTTTAATATTTTCCGAAAAATATTTTGTAATTTTAAAAGTGCATGCGGAAAATTTGGGGCGTTTTTAGACAAATTCGATATTCTGTACAGCCGTCGTCATGTTAGCTCTTATGAACCGAATACTGGATTGGTTTAGAAGCCTCTTCTGGAAGGAAGAGATGGAATTAACTTTGGTCGGTCTTCAATATTCGGGCAAGACCACCTTCGTTAATGTTATCGCTGTAAGTCCTTCCCAAAAAAAAAATTCAATGTTTTAGTACATTATTTCCTTTGTAGTGTGCTTGAAAAACTATTGATTACTGTGAAAACTATTTCTTATCTTGTATGGATTTTTCCAGTAGAGGGTAGAGGTGAATGAATCAGAAGCAAAAATTTGATAACGTACTGTTACTAAGGCATTATTAAGTGTCTATATGATACAAATAGGAATTATGTTCATTTACTTTAAAGCTTATACCTATATTTTTTTAAGCATCATTCTAACTTGTCGTCCAAGTTACATTACTTACTATACACAGTCCTCTTTGCATATGATTTCAAGCCTGTTACAATACATTATTAATGATTAAATAGGAATAGATAGTGAACCTTTACAATCAGCACATTCAAAATATTTTTATTTTTAATAAATCCTATAAATTAGTACTTTTCATATAATTTTCCAGTCTGGCCAATTCAGTGAGGACATGATCCCCACTGTTGGCTTTAACATGAGGAAAATCACAAAGGGCAATGTGACAATTAAGGTTTGGGATATCGGCGGACAGCCGAGATTTAGATCCATGTGGGAGCGATACTGTAGAGGTGTTAATGCAATTGTGTAAGTACTTTCAATTGAGATGTTATGCCATATTAGTTAATGTAATGTAAATAATATAATTGACTTTAAACTTTTTGTTTCCATTTATAATTGAAAGTATTGTTCATTTAATCTGCAGTTACATGTGCAAGGCGTGAAATATTTTGACCTATATTTCAGATGCTTATAAAGAGTTAATAATAAATATAGCTGCGAATGTATATTTTTTGATAAGGTCTTTTTATATTATCTAAGTTACATGGTGGACGCCGCTGATCCGGACAAAATAGAGGCGTCAAGAAACGAACTACATAACCTCTTAGACAAGCCGCAACTCGCGGGCATTCCTGTATTAGTTCTTGGAAATAAGAGAGATAAACCTCAAGCGTTAGATGAAAATGGCCTTATTGAGAGAATGTAAGTATTATTACTGCCATGCCACTTTTATTTTAAATGTTAGTTCTTAGTTCGGAATTTGTAGATCTTTGTCAATCGATATGCAACACATTAAAAGCAAATTATATATACTAAAAATGTTTCTAGGAATTTACCTGCAATTCAAGATCGCGAAATATGCTGTTACTCTATCTCGTGTAAAGAAAAGGATAACATTGACATCACGTTACAGTGGCTGATAGCACACTCTAAGTCTGGTATGCGCTAAAAAAGGCATCGCGAACCGTCGACATAAATATGAAGGGATTTGTAAGCGTATATATTTTAATTCACTATTTACAAGGCGAGATTGTTAGAGTAGCCATTTAAGCTAGAATTATAATTATATATATATTTCCCGTGCGTAATGGAAAATGTTATCTCTTTTTGTATATAATCTTTAGGATTTTAAATACAGAGTGATTTAAATGAAATAATTGTCATACATTTACAGTACAATGTTATCTTGTTGGGGGATATTGCTTTTAGATTCTTTAAAAGTACTGTTTCCAGGAGATTGAAGGAAGGTGTTAAATTCCAGTATCTTATTTGTCCAAGTAAATCGAACCTGGTAAGCCCAACCAAGGTTGAACTGATCTATCCAGTCCAAACTTAAAAAGATAATATTTCATTAGGCTCATTTATTTAGCCATCCGTGGGACTCCTTTTGTCAAATCATTGAACCATTTGAAAATTGATATAGAAACATCATTTTAAAGTATCACTGATTGTTATTCTACATTTGTCTGGGAAAAACCTTTTAAAAAACGGTCAATTTAATGGGCCGACAGAGGCTTTGAGAGTTTGAAAAAATACTGGGCTTTGGTTTTTTAAGCTATTTATTGATATTTTTAAATGTTGGTAGCATTAACAGTTAAGTTAACCTCTCCATGTAAAATACATTGGTGTCAAAATAGCAACCAATTTGACAGCGATGCTTTGAAGGTTGAAGTACCAGTCGAGACTCAGTTAAGGTTGACCTCCTACAACTGGTTATAAAAGTCAGCTAGAACTCGGCTCAGTTAATCTTTGGCCGGTGGTTGAACCCGAGTACATCCACCACCGAATAGCGACATTGCGAGTTTCAATTTTCAGTTCGCCTGCGCGAAATAGATTGTTTAGCTGTCATATGACAAAGCAAATGATGTGTCATTTATAGTCAGGCGATTGATGTATTTGTTGGGATCAAGGGTCAAGTTTCGTCTAGCGGAAATCCGTCAGGCCGCAATACATCATTCTCATTTTCAAAAAAACACAATTAAAAGGTTAGAAGAGCGAAAATGTATTTAAAAAAAAATCTTGGCTAAGAGTGCTTCTCTAAACCAAATTAACCAGAGTGAAAAGACTCTTCACTATTCCCAACTAACCAAAACTAACTCCAACCAACCACAACTCTTCCAAACTAATCAATAGAAAACAACACTGACCCAAACTAACCAAAACCAACTCAGACTAATCAAGATTAACCCAAACTAACCAAGACTAAGCAAAACTAACCCCAATTAACTATAGGGCACAATACAGGTTTAGACTCTTCTCGCTCCCGGGCAACGGAGGAGCATTTCACACCCCGAAATGTTGCCTCGGATGTAGAACCCTAGGAATGAAAGAAGGAATTTAGAAGTTTGCCAATAAAAACTAGAAATTAAACATGGGGATTATAGCTTAATACCGTTGTGAGATAGAAATCTCATAATGGCGTTGATAACAGAACTGTTTAAGTTAGACAAAACAGACTGGACAGACATAGGACTGTCTATACCCAACTCCCGTAGCTCCTGGTACAAGTCCATATCCAAAATGGGACAACTAAAAAGAACATGCTCCAGATCAGCAACTCCCGTATTACAATCACAATTTGGGTCATTAATGAGGCCTATTCTATATAAATGAGCTGGATAAAGACAGTGTCCAGTCCTCATCCTTATAATAGTAGTAATATGTCTCCTATCAACATATGCGAGTCCTT
This sequence comes from Pissodes strobi, assembly GCA_016904865.1. Classification (NCBI taxonomy): domain Eukaryota; kingdom Metazoa; phylum Arthropoda; class Insecta; order Coleoptera; family Curculionidae; genus Pissodes; species Pissodes strobi. Next base: position 25,869 of record JAEQML010048152.1, on the reverse strand, counting down.
TAAACCAAGGTGACAAAGGGAAGTCACTTTGTATTGATGCATACCATCCGCCCTTACTTTCTCAAATTTCTGCCTATATTCGCTAACTGATCTGCTACTTCGTTTCCGTGAATGCCCGAATGTCCGGGAATCCATGAGAGCTTTATGTCGAATATGGTAGCGTTTGAGTCAAAGATCATCTGCTTGGTAGAAAAAGAAATGTGGTCTAATTTAGTTGATATGCCTGATCTATTAATTTTCTGTATTGTACTGCTAGAATCTGTGAATATAACAGCCTTCCTAATGTCCTGTTCAACACAAAAGATCAGAGCTTTATTAATTGCAATAATCTCAGCTGAGCAAATTTGGGTTTCATTTGGTAACCTTTGAGAAAATTTTATATTATGGGCTGGGCAATAGACCCCGTATCCAACAGTGTTGGAATTAATGTCCTTAGATGCATCAGTAAAGATCCATGTATAAGTGGCTGCATTGACATTTGCCTTTTCCAAAAATAGGACATTGCTGTAAGTATTCTCTTTGGACATATTCAATTTCAAAATGGGAACCGATTTTAACTGGGTGAGAAAGTTATATTTGAAACATGGTAGAGATTCCTGAACTTTAATAATATTCAAATAATCTTGGAGTTCCCTATATGCTCGGACCAAATAAGCGGTTTCCTTTCTTCGCCAATATCTGTTGTCTACATTGTCAATGACTGCCATCAATTTTTGGAGAAGGTCCAAGATTGGGTTATTGCTAATTGAGAGGTTTTTCAATATAAATTTTGAGACAAGTATATTCTTCTCATTTCAAGAGACATTTCACTACACTCGGCAAGTAACGCATTTGTGGGGGTTGATTTCATGCATCCCATGATCACTCTTAGTGCCTCATATTGAACTCGGTCAAGATTAAGTAATAGTGCTTTAGAAGTTGGCATGAAAAGTTGAGACGAGTATTCCATGTGAGATCTCACAATACCATTATATATGTGCAATAAAGTTAGAGGGTCGGCCCCCCACCATACTCGGCTAACTACTCTCATGACATTAATGCCTTTCTTAGCTTTGACTTTTGCATTAGAAATTTGCTTATTCCACTTCAGGTTCTCATTCATCGTCACACCAAGGTATTTAGCTTCCTTCACCCAAGGAATGATTGTATTTTCATAAATAATTGGTTCCAAATTGGTTGTCGTGCGTCCAGGGCGAAAAAGAATGGCTTTGGATTTCTGCGTAGATAGGGACAGATTATGGGTCAAGAACCACTGTTGTAGCTCTATCATAGAAGCGTTTACTTGTCCTATAAGATGATGTATGTTCCTACCTGTAGTCAATAGCACCAAGTCATCCGCGTATTGGAGCATCGTAATTACTTTTGGCAGAATATTGTGTAGCTCTATTGTATATATATTAACAAGAAGGGGACTTAAAGGTGAACCCTGGGTTAGGCCCATGGATGATTGACGAGGTCCATGAATTTTACGATATTTGTCCCGAATATATATGTTCTTGAAAGCATACATATTGAAGATTAAATTTGAAGCATGTACAGAAATTCCCAAATCTCTAAGTTTTTGATACAAAACATGTACATTAACATTATCATATGCAGCAGTTATGTCCAAAAAAACAGCCAGCGTAAATTCCCCCTTTGAGAAACCACAATTAATTTTAGTTGTGATAAATGCCAAACAGTCTAAGCATCCCTTTCCAAGTCTAAATCCATACTGTGTTTTAGGCAACCGGCCTCCATTCTCTACCTCCCACTCTATGCGATGCTTCAGCATGACTTCAATTATCTTTGCAGGGCATGAACTAAGTGCTATAGGTCTATAGTTATTAGCCACATTTTTATCCTTATCAGCCTTCAGAATAGGGTGTATCAAAACGGATTTCCAATCCTGAAGAATCATTCCGCTCTTTAAACACTCATTATAGATTTTAAGCAACAACCTTTTTCCTTTATCTGGCAAATTTTTAATCATAGAATACGAGATTTCATCTAGACCTGTGGCAGAATCCTTTCTACTATTTATAGCATTTGCCAGCTCCACCAAACTGAAATTATGAGGAGGTTCTAGAGGGTACTCTAAACTGAAATTAGGATCCAGTTGACACGAAGTCAAGTTTCCCAGGATATCCTTAGCAACATTTGTGTCAGGAAGGCTAAATCTACCTGAAGAGTTATGATTCCCTGAAAACTTTCTTATAACTTTCCAGACATTTGCCAGAGAAGAGTGTCTGTTAAGTGTAGAGCAAAATGATTTAAAACTCAGTCGTTTTTTTTTTAAGAAATAACCGTCTTGTTTCAGCAATAACCTTTTCAGTTTGAAGATACCTTTCCAAGGTAGGATTATATTTCAAATTTCTAATAAAGAATCTTCTACGATTTAGTTCATTTGTACATTCATCATCCCACCATGGTACTGACGGTTTAAATTTGTGTTTTAAGGGCTTAGATACAGGGATAGATTGGTCTGCTCCTGAGTTGATGACATTTTGGAATTCCTCATAGCTTATACTATCTACCTCAGAAAGAGATATCAGAACTTTATCATGGTATTGCTCCCATTTGGCTTTTTTGAAGCATCTTTTCTGTTTACAATTCAAAGGTGTGTACGAAGCATCTGTATTATAGTTCACTATTATGGGAAAATGGTCACTATTACCACAATCCTCCAAGATAGACCAAGACATTTTATTCGCTATTGCCACACTGGTTAAAGAAAGATCAACCGCAGATACATTTAAATTCGGTGAGCTTAATCTCGTTGCACTTCCGTCATTCAATATTACCAAATGAAGTTGTTCCAAGGATTTACCAATAACCCTTCCATTCCGATTGGACATAGAGCTCCCCCATAAAGGGTGATTTGCATTCATATCTCCTACAATAATTTTGGGGTTAGGAATGGAGTCAATAAGACGTCTCCAAGAGTTATCATCAATATATACATTGGGGGGATATAACAATTTACAAGATAAATATTGTGCTTTACAATCTTGATACACTGAACCTGCAAATTTTGATCCAGAAATGAATCATCAATATGGTACTCATTAACATCAAGATTATTCCTGATTAAAAGAGCAACTCCACCCTTGCTGTCTGGGCGGTCCCTTCTAAAAGATATATAACCAGGGTAATTAGCAATGATTCCTGGATTTAACCACGTTTCACTTAAAGCTACTATATTAGGCAAACACTCTTTAATAAAAATGTGTAAATTAGATCTATTGGCACAAAGACTTCTAATATTCCATTGAAGTATTTTAATATTTTCATTGAATACTAACTCCAACTAGGGTTTAAATAGCCCTCCTCTCTTTCTTTTGCACCCCTAGGGTGAACTAAACTCATAATATATTTTTTAACCAGCTCTCTTTGTGCCTCTGACAGTTGGAGAGCTTCCTCTCCAAATCCCATAAATTCTAGCATATTGCCAACATTTTGTTGCCTAAAATTATTTTGTGAGATGTGAGTCGGAGGAGATTCTGGAATGTATAGAGGAGATGATAGACCTGATATTATTGGTGTAGTTTTAGATCTTACCAAAGGCTGTATTAGGCAAGCTTGGTGTTCTTCTCTGCTGTATTCAGGTTGTAGAGGTGGGGTTCTAATTTTCTGTCTTTTGTTAGTTGCAACTCTGCTGTATGATGGCATCTGTGTGTAGTTGTGCATATTTTGTGTGAATCGTACTACATTATCATCCCTTGCAGTAAAGTTTGGAATGGTAACCTGCTCCTTTGTTGCCAGCACCGGAAAATCTTTCGTAGACCTTACAAATGAATGTTTTTTAATCTTAGGAACTAATAATTCAGCTTCATAAAATGAGATAGCATTCATAGACATATAAAATCTGATTTGCTTTTGTCTTATGTATTCAGGACAATCTTGATTGGTAGATAAATGGTTTGTGCTGTTACAGTGATAGCATTTATTTGGGGCTGTGCAGTTGCCCTCATGAACAACTGTACATTTCTGGCATTTACGCTTACCTCTACATTGTGATTGCACATGTCCATATAATAAGCAACCATAACACTGAGTAACTCGCATGATATACGGTTCCACAAGACATTCCAATCCAAATAAAAATAAAGAATTAGGCAATATTTTCCCCTCAAAGATGAACAAACATGATCCAGTTTTATGGTATTCCCCCTTTTGATCTACAATTACTTTCCTATTAAATCTCATTACATCCATGATACTTATTGCGCATTCAGTATTTTTAATAATTTCCTCCGTAGAGAGCTCTTTATAAATACCTTTAACAATACCCTTGCAACTGACATTCATATTAGGTATTAGGTATAAAATTTCATTTTCTAAGAACTTATTGGCTGCTTCCGGAGATTTGAATTCTATTATAACTCTATTTTTACCCTTTCTCAAGGGCCCCGTTTTATGTTCTATATTTAGATTGGCCAAATCCCTGGCTATTGCCATAGGATGGTAATTACCAATGTTTTGTCCCTGTTTTCCCTGTACACCGTTTTTATTTAGAGTAATATTTGGCTCCATTTATATAAGTACGTATTCTAATTAATTTCGATCGGATAAAAAATAGTATGTGCAACTCGTAGGAAAAGCACATTCCTGGACTCCTTTGTTGCTGGCCTCAGCTGCGCCTCGTCGAGCAACTACCACAGTCGTCCAGGAATGTTTTGCTTTTCCTCCTAGTTACACAATATACTATTATTTTAATAAAGTTTTTCAATGATATTCATATTAATTCAACTGCAATATCCTTATTTCATCAAGTCCACTTCAAATTGTCGACAGTGTAAACGAGTTCTTCACAATTTAACCAGTGAAATAGGTTGTTTATCCGTCAAACACGTCAAATGACAGAGAAAGAAAATTTGACCCCCAAACCCGAGAATAACAACCGCAGAGAAGCGACAACATAAATCCCGCCCAAAAATTTGAAGTGGGAGGTAAACCGGCCACCTGTCATCTCCACGTGCTTGTCAGTTTAGCTTAGTCCGAGATTTGTTTAGTACAGTCGTCGACGACAACATTTTTGCGTTAACGCCAGTTTCCTATGGTTTATTATTGAAGTGACTTCTTAAGCGAGGGTAAAGCCAGAAAAAATGAAACGCTTATCAAATTGAAACGCTTTTTAAAGCGAAACGCCCCCTTAATTAAGCAAGTTCCAGTATAGCTAGAAGGCTGAAATTTTTAGGACATGTAGCCGGGGTAAAATGACGATCCTGGATGAAAACTGGACCCCGTACTAACCAAATCTATCAAAATTGATTATAGCGTATCGGAACCGGTTCAAATGACTAAAATAAGTTGAGACTAAGTGAAACTAACCGAAAGTTGATTGGACGACCAACCCAAACTAACCAAATCTATTAAAATTTATTATAACGTATCGGAACCGGTCCGGATGTAAAAAGTCAATCAGTTACACGTACTAATCATATGTCAAAAGAAACAAATAATTATGTATATACGAATATGTCATGATGGATATATCGTTGTAATGTCATTTTAATATGTCAAAATGTATGTTAAAATATTGTAAATTTATTCCTTATCAAAATGCGACTGTGTACGATTCTGTCAATCATACGTTTAGAAAAGTGTCAAATGTGGCAGATGAATATATTCGTCAATATTTCCCTTAGTATAACAGATATCGAAAAAATTGTTTAACAAAAAATTTGTATTTTTCCATGCACTATCGTTTGGAAATAAAATGTGACACGTACAACTGTCAAATTTGACAGGTACAGCTGTCAAATTTGTTCATATTAATCTGACATATGTCAAAATATATTGTTAACATTTTGACATATTTAAGTATTATATTTTGACATATTTTTAATAATTAAAAAATATTTTTAAACGGAAAAAAAATATACGATATTTTTTGTCAATTCCGATTTTTTATTTAGAAGAATTTGAACCTTTTTCAAAAATGTTATGAGAGAGCGGCGCAGATGCATGTCTGCATCCGTTACGTCAAAGATTTAGTGAATGTTTGAGCCCAACGAAGGTATGGCATTTTTAAGTGAAACATATCAATATGGTGATCATCCACCTTCTTTACTTGTTTTAGTTTCGGACCCTATTGCATTGCATTCTTTAATGATTAAAAATATGTCAAGATATAATACTTAAATATGTCAAAATGTGAACAATGTATTTTGACATATGTCAGAGAAAAATAAACGAATTTGACAGCTGTAACTAGCAAATGTGACAGTTGCACGTGTCATATTTTATTCCCAAACGACAGAGCATCGAAAAATACAAATCTTTTGTTGAACAATTATTTCGATACCTGTTATATTAAGGGAAATATTGACGAATATATTCATCTGTCACATTTGACATTTTCTTAAAACGTTTGATTGATAGAATCGTATCGTCGCCTTTAATAAGGAATGCATTTATAATATTCTAACATACATTTTGATATATTACAATGACATTACAACGATATATCCATCATGAAATATACATCATTATTTATTTCTTTTGACATACATATGTAAATAGTACGTGTAACTGATTGACATTTGGTTAGTTTGAGTTAGTCGTCCTATCAACTTTCGGTTAGTTTCACTTATTCTCAACTTATTTTAGTCATTTGAAGCGGTTCCGATACGTTATAATCAATTTTGATAGATTTGGTTAGTTTGGGTTAGTCGTCGATTCAACTTTCGGTTAGTTTAACTTATTCTCAACTTATTTTAGTCATTTGAAGCGGTTCCGACACGTTATAATCAATTTTAATAGATTTGGTTAGTTTGGGTTAGTCGTCCAATCAACGATACGAAAATACCGTAACGCGAGACGAAAACACAAACCATCTCGTGATGCGACCTTGAAAAATCACACTCATGAAACCAAAGAACTATTCACTTCAAAAAGGTTAGAACGCAACAAATCAGTAAACTCTGAGTTAAACCGTTAAATCCTAAAAGATAACCTATTCATAATACATTTTTAATAAAGTAAATAATAAACATGTAATTAATTACATGTTTTATCGGTGTATAGCATTCTTTTCCCTTCATTACTTTTATCTCAGTGTATTAAACATCTGTCACTTATGACAGATTGAACTTGGCTCTCCAACTTCAAAGGTGCCGACGGGTTTTGTCGCTTCTCTGCGGTTGTTATTCTCGGCCCAAACTTCAAAGGTTCCGAGGGTTTCTGTCGCTACTCGGTGGTGGATGTACTCGGGTTGAACCTTCCCATATGAAATGTATTGCTGTCCAAATGGTAATCAGTTTGACAGCAAACAATTATATACGAGTGGGGATCAGAAGCTAATAATCTAGTGAAAACACGAAACCCATTAGAAAAAGAAAAATTCACACTTTGCGCGTTCTACCACTTGACATGTACGAAAATGAGATCAATAAGCTCAATTCAGTTGAATCCTTGTTATATAAGTTATGAGATTAGCTTAAGGTGGTTTTGTGTCGACCACTACTGTTACATAAATGTAAATATGTAATTGACTTGTCAGTATCGGAGGATGGATAAATAATTTGACCAAAAAAAAATACCGTGTCCTTACTGTGGAATTTCCGTATTTGTTTTTAATAATCTCTCTGTAATATACCAGTTTTCAGTAAATATGAATTAATATGTTATTAAACACAATTTTGATTTTAGTATAATGTCGCAAGTTTGTGTAGATGCTCGCTCTAGCAAACAGGTTTACTGGGTCTTTTCTAAAAATGTGATAGATATTTTGAGCCACAATTTACATTTATTTCAAATAAAATTTAATTTAATTTGATTAATTTATTAGGTCATTAAAAATGCGATTAAAAATATCTATATATACAGCAAATGCATTCGTAGTCGCGGTTTTGATATGAACTGGAAGTAAAAGATTTTTTTATACCAGTTGTCTGTTTCTTTTGTATATTCAAAAAAACGTTAAAAAGCGTGTGATAAGAGTTGAAATTATTTCGACTGATTGCTAAACTATTTTTAGTTGATCAAGTATCCTTTTGGGCTTTTTGTTAATGTCTCGTAGCGCATAAAATATATAGGTATCCTAGTCAGTAATAATTGATTATACTTATAGACTTCTGTTAAGTAAATAAATTTTAGTTTTAGTAATGTTTGTAATTGTTTTTATCTTGCTATCGAAGCATTTTCTAAAGTATGATTATTTGAAGCGTTGTATGTGAGATACCTTTTATCTTTAGCCCCATGACGTGTTGTACCAAAACCGACTCAGTAACAACAGCCAATTTTGTCATAGGATTAATTAACATTGTTATTACTAAGTATTTGACATGAGACTTTTTCCGAGCATCTTGCATAATCTTCATCTAAATTATTCCATTGCAGCCTGGGTTAGAGAACTAACCTAAACTACTCAGTACATGCTTATTTATCAATTTCAATTACCGAATATATCAAAAAGCAACATAGAAACAATTTATAAACCTATTATATAGATCTTATTTGTTATAAGTTATTATTATACTTTAGCACATTATATCTATTTTTATACATTATTAATTTTGTTTGTAGGTAAAATATATTATTTTGTTAAGTACCAATTTAATTCAATCTTTTTATATTGTAGATGTTTTAGTTTTTTGGATCGAGAATAAATAAAATAAATCTGGGTAACCATTACCGGACTTTCTCTTAGTTATGATATGCAACACTTCGTGCACATTCCTATCCTACCGACCAAGGATGAATTGTACTAAAATACAAATTTTTTTTTAAATCGAAGGTCTTCTTGTACAACAAGCTATTTATTTGTAGGTATATTTCCCTAAAGTTTAACAATAATATAAAACTGTAAAACTCCTGACTTCTGTATTTGTTTACAATACAAAACCTTTTTGGATTGGCTGAAATTTGCAATTTTCCAACATTATAAACGTATATTGTGTTTGCCAAAGGAAACAACCCATTGGAAAACAAACATAATTATTTATTATAATAGAAAATATATATACATGCAGCGCGTGTGATTTTTTCCAAAAAATAAATTAGAACCATACAGTATAATATTTACTAAGAGGCAGTAGTATCCTAATCGGTTTCCTCTATCTAGTTCACTTCTTCTCGGAGGGTGGACTGGGTGGTTCACAGCTGCGTATTGTTGAATTTAGATCTTTCTCGCAGTTTGAATACGCCATGCCGATGCCAAAACCGCCGCCCATCAGGATTGGCCACCTTTTTCTTTTGAAGAACAACAATGAAAATACTGAACCCAATACTATGCCTCCGCCTAAAATTACATCGAAACAAAACCTTTACAATCCATTAGTTTCATTTCCAAGATAATAATATGACCCTGACCTACCACATTACCTTACATGCAACGGGTAGCGGCAGCGAAAGCTTTAGGAGCGTAGAAATTTAAAAATTCTCTAATTCCTGTATGTCTATTTCTAAAGGATTTCCTCACATGTTATGATGACATAACAGGGCGCTAGTCAGGCCGAACTAATTAAACACTTACCGAACTTAATAACGGAGTCTGATAAACATTTATCCCACTTCCTACCCAATTCTTCTTCGATATATACGGGAGAACTCATTTCAACCGGTCAGAAATTTAGGTACAAGGGTTGGTATTTTAGGGCAGTATTTTGACTTCTATGGCCAGCCGACCTGACGATTGGTTTGAAAGATTACAGCTACAAAGTTGGAAAAAATGGTGTATACTATTTAGTTGGTAACCTACGAGTTTTCAAATGCGGTTGAATTTTCAATAAAATTGGCTAATTGTGCTCTTTTCGGATTCTCGTTCTTCTCTAGTGACATTTACTTGACAGGCTGAGGTTCATTCCTTTTGAGACCTCTAACGGCGCACATATAAAGTAAAAAAAGTTGTGCCTGGAATGTCGTCGCACGGATTTAACAGGACATAATTTTGCAAAATACGGAAATCTTATAGGTCCATTTATAAACTCGTAATGTTGAACTTGGAATGTTCATATTTGGTAAGATTTGGAGTTCACAGTTCAATTTAGGGCATTTATAAACATCAGCAAGAAGTTGGGAAAGTATTTGGTTGGTTAAAATTCGCAACCAATAGAATTTCCGACATTAAAAATTATTGTAGTCCAGGTGACTCAAATTGTACAAAAGTCGATAATTTGAAATTGCTTCCATAAATAGCATAGATGCCTCATTATCCTCGATTTCACTCCGTTTTTCAGATTCAGACATTTTCACAAAAAGTAACAATTAATAATAAAAGACAAATGACCGGTCAAAAAGGGATTTTTCGCGAATTGGGTTAAAATTATGTTAATTTATGATGAATTAACCTTTATACGTCATATACTAACCCAAACTAACCCAAACTATCCCCACCAACATAAATGTATGATACACGGTTTTGTTGGCGAAAACGCTAGTTTCTGTCCAGCCAATGTACTGAAATTGAAGCCTTTTCAGAGGGGCGGCCATTATTTATGTGGCAAACACATCTATTATTGTGGCGGTGCTTATTTGCAATTATTTTGTGAGTTTTTGAACAAAGAGAGATTAAAAACTACGATTCATAATGGTAAAATGTTCGGCATATGGTTGCAAGAGTCGAAGTGAGAAGAAGGAGCCTGGAATTTCATTTCACAGGTAATTATTTTCTGCGGACCTTGTAGTTTATTTGCATATTTCTTGTTTTAATAATAATGCATAATGTACAGGGTGTCCGGTTATAAATGTAACCCCCCTTTAACTTTTGTAATGTTCAGTACAAAAGTTGTAAGGATCTTCATACAGTTTTCTGCGGTGCTACTAGAAAAACAATTGAACATCGAAATTCTACTGTGCAGATTAAATTAATGTTTTTTTTTAAATGGGACACCCTATATATTCTTCCGGATATCGGTAGAGCTCTTTAAGATGAGTTCAGTAATATAAGCTTTGTTGGGTCTAGCTATAATAGTTACCACGTAAATTGCAAGAATGTCGGGTATCTGATTATTACTGAACCCCTCTCTTAAATTCTTTATTTGGTGAGCTAGAAAAAATGTTGTATACAAAAGTTATAGGTTCCTTCAGAAGCTTTTCTGCGGCGTTACTAGAAAAACAATTGAACATCAAAAAAGCTTCTGAAGGATGAATTTTTTTTCTAGCTCACCTAATAAAGAAGTTAGGAGAGGGTGTACTAATAATCAGATACCCGATATTCTTGCAATTTACGTGGTAACTATTATAGCTAGACCCAACAAACCTTATATTACTGAACTCGCCTTAAAGAGCTCTATCGATATACAGAAGAATATACAGGGTATCCCATTAAAAAAACATTAATTGTGTTGCCTCTGATTATATCATGGTAGGGATGTTTATTTAATTATCAAAGTAATAGACGACCTAAACTCGGACCATCTTCCAGTTAGTATTAGCCTGCAGGCATTAAGGTCCGACAGGCGGCCCGAAGCCTATGTAACAACGGTTATATACACAAATACCGACTGGAGGATGTACCCAGAGAGGTTAAACGAGTGCACAGTCATCCCCCGGCAGATCGATACTGTCCAGGAATTGGAGGCTGAAGTAGACATGCTAACCTCCAATATCCAGCGCGTCCGTGACGCAATCTGTCCGGTAACCAGGAAGAGGCCATACGTGGAAACTCTTCCTGGCGAAATCCTTGACCTCATTAACTTCCGGAATCGGTTGAGACGTAGGTGGCAACGCACCAGGAATGATAACGAAGGGCGCCGGGTGCGGACGATCACCGAGCAGATAAAGCAGCACATACGTGATCACAGGAGCGCAAAATGGATGGCCTTCGTGACTGAACTAGGCACGGAGGATGGAACCATATGGAAACTCGCGAGAAGGATCCACAGAGCCCCACCTCAAATCCCGGCATTAAAATGCCGAGGGCGTGACATCTTGGATGACCAGGAGAAGGCAGAGGCATTTGCGGATTCCCTCGAGGAGATCCATAGGTCAATTCCGGACTCCGAGCCATTGCACAGGGAAGTCACGGAGCAAGTCCGTCTGTTCGGTGGTCAAACGTATCCGATCCCGCCCTTAGTTATGCAGAAACTGAGCGTAACTCCTGGAGAGATCTCAACAGTCTTAAGCCGTCTACCGAAAAACAAGGCTCCGGGAGTTGATAACATCCCATACCTTCTCCTGAAAAACCTTCCTAGAAAATCCATTGTACAATTAACACACATAATAAATGCCATAATTCGCCTACAGCACTTCCCATCCCCCTGGAAGACTGCGAGGATAGTATTATTCCCTAAACCGGGTAAAGACCCGGCACTGACAACGTCATACAGACCTATCTCCCTCCTTAACACACTTGGTAAAGTGACTGAGAAGCTCTTGCTGTCGAGGCTTAGCGGGGCGGCCATGAGGCTCGGTATACTCCCCAAGGAGCAGTTCGGCTTCCGCAGCGGGCACAACACCTGTATGCTGGCTGCGAAAGTCGTACAAGATATTTTCACCGGCTTCAACAAACGGCATTGCACAGCCCTGCTTCTCCTCATATATTTTCGACATCGAGAGGGCCTTCGACAGGGTGTGATACGACGGCCTGCTGCACAAGCTCTACGTGGAGTATGAGTACCCACTACACTTGGCAGCGCTGGTCGGGTCATACCTTGCCGGGCGCTCCTTCTCGGTTAGGGTGGGAGGCGCCGTGTCAACGGTGAGACCATTCCAGTGTGGTGTTCCACAAGGTACGGTGTTGTCCCCGCAGCTCTTCAACTATTATATCTCTGACTTCCCCCCCTCACCCTGTCCCGTCTGCAGCCTTCTATGCAGACGACACAGTCCTATACTCTATAAATGATATTGATTGATTGAAGAAATATGCAAATAAACTACAAGGTCAGCAGACAATAATTACCTGTGAAATGAAATTCCAGGCTCCTTCTTCTCACTTCGACTCTTGCAACCATATGCCGAACAATTTACCATTACGAATGTTAGTTTTTATCTCTCTTTATTCAAAAACTCACAAAATAACTGCAAAATAGCGCCGCCACAACAATAGATGTGTTTGTCACATAAATAATGGCCGCCGCTCTGAAATGGCTTCAATTTCAGTACATTGGCTTAATGTCATGCGCGGTATCCTTACTCTTACCTAATCTAAGGTTTTGATATTATTTTCCATAAGTTAACTTGACAGTCGTGAAATAAATGTAAAAATTATAATACTTTTGTCTGGCTTGTTACCACTAAATAGGAGTGTCAAAAATAAACCTAACCTCTATTGTGGATCATAAATTGAAAAATCAATAATGTTCCCTATTTTTATAATTTATTAATTTTCCTAATTTTAGGTACATGATTGTACATATTAGAAAAAAATAAGATGAGATGGAATTTGACACGTACCGTGTACTTTGTTTGTGTTATATTTGGCTTGGTTCTGAGAGTTCTAGGGGCATTAGGTAACCCATACACAATTTTGGGTGTTCATCGAAGAGCTTCATCACAGGATATAAGACAGGCTTATAAGCAGTTGGCCAAGGAATGGTAAGTAACTGTAGATCACATAATATATGAGTAATTATTCTATCAGAGCACATATACAGGCATCCAGACAAGTCTAAATCCCCTGAAGCTGAAGAACGCTTTGTCGAAATCAAACAGGCGTATGAGCTCCTTTCGGACCCAGACAGACGGTCATTATATGATAAGAAAGGAATAACCGAAGATGATTTCTATAAAAGACCTGAACGACAATCGTTTTTCACCCAGAGTCCATTTGATGATATGTTCGGGTCAAATGGTGCTCATTTTAATTTCCAAGAGAACGATATAACGTTTTTCCATAAGTTGTCTATAACCACGAAGTAAGTGCCTATTAATTTAAATAAATATTTTTGTAATTAAGAATTTTTAGGCAATATGACAAAGTAATTTTGCCCAAAAGTGCAAAAACACCCTACCTCCTATTCTTTTACACGGATTGGTGTTTCCCGTGTTTACAGTCTGCTCCATATTGCCGCAAACTCAATGACAATCTGGAACCACTTGGGATCAATTTTGTCACAGTTCATTCCAGCAGAGAGCCAAATTTAAGCAGGCAATTGAATGTACACACATTACCAGCTCTGGTACTCCTTATTGATGGTAACAGCTATGTATATAAAGATGGGATAAGTAATATTCAAAAAATAATTGGTAATAGCAAATCTTGAAACAAATTTGGAGTTTGTGTTTATATACACTTTTTTTGTTTTAGAATTTATTAAAAGCAAATTCCCCTACAAATTAGTAACCAAACTGAAAGAAGAAGAAGATCTAGATGAATTTCTAGATGGCTGGACAGACAACAGAGTTAGGGGCTTGATATTGCCGCACAAAATAAACATGAGACTCCGCTATTTGGTTACTGCTTTCCATTTCAGACATAGAGTGGCTTTTGGGTAAGATATCATTATGAAAAGTTTTGTTTCGTTCATATTTTTCTCTTAGGATTGCAGATACAGATAGTATTATTCACAACAAGTACCAAGTGCCTCGGGACATGGACACTGTTCTTTTGTTCAATGAAAATGTCTCCTTCCCCATGGCAAGTATTACAATGAGGGATATTCCCACATCGACACTTCATAATATCATTTTTTCCAATCAGTATCTTGCTCTTCCGAGATTATCGTCGCAGGTAAGTTCAAGCAATGGACTGAATAACGTTACAATCTAAATTTGGTATCTATATGGTTGTCTAAAAAATAGTTTTATATTAAATATGAGCAATAAATCACATCAATATCTGTGTTTTCTTAAGTATTTTTCATTTGAAACATCTGAACGGGAATGTAAGCTAAGTATCAATTTTAGAATATATTGGATGAACTCTGTCCTTGCGAATGGAACAAACCTAGAAAGAGAATTTGCGTGGCATTGGTGACCGACGATTCATCAGTCCACGATCCCCATCGTCAGAGTTTCAGGCAGTATGCTCAAAAGTTTCCGTACAGCAGCGAGAGAGTTCGTTTTGCTTACATTTATCATAGACGGCAAGCGCTCTTTATAAATGCACTAAGGCCAGGTAAATACTGCCTAATATAGATTTTTAGCTTCTATTTAACCAAGTTTAAGTAGTTATTGTTAACTTCAATTCATAATATCATATTATGAAAATAGAAAACGTAAATTGTCATTTCCGTTTTTAGAAGGTGAATACATGGAACCGCTGTTAAGAATCGTTTTATTTTGGAGGAGAGACACTTCCTTGGTGAAATACGAGTGGGCTCCAGTTAAATGGGAGATCGAAAGCCACTTAAATAACACTCATGAGAAGCTAGCAGAAGCTATAGTGAGGCTGCTAAAATCCACAGAAAATTTCCCATATGAGGCATATGTCACGGTAAGTAACTAACTCAAAAATGGTTTTAAGACAAGATAATTTTTGCTTTCATGATAATAATAATAATTTATTTCAAATAGAAAAATCCTAATATATAAACAACATTACTAATAGATTTAAAATAATTTCACCACAAAACCAATTTTATTAGAAAGTGGAAACATACGATATATTATATCAGTAGACATGTACATCCAATCCAGAATAAAAATATAGTATACTAAGATACGTTGTTGATCCGATGGCGCATATTTTTAATTTTTATTTTGAGATTTGTTTGGCCAAAAGCTCTGAAAATTGCTGAAATAGTGCCAGTATTCAAGTCTGGAGACAATGAACTTCCAACCAATTACAGACCAATTTCTTTAATATCCAACATTGCAAAAATATTTGAAAAAATAATACATATCATATCAGGTTATATAAATTTCTGGTTAAATACAATTTGATATCAAATAAACAATTTACTTATAATATAACTAGTAACATAACAAATGGATTAAATGATAATAAAAAAGGCTTAGGAACATTTTTAGAGTAGAGTAGAGTAGAGTAGAGTTTATTCATGATAACAGCAATACAATCAGCTTTTCACAAGTCAACAAAAAGTTATGGTTTAAATACAAATAAATAAATAAAATAGTGACACTAAAATATCACAAAAGTAAGTATTAAAACAAATTACAGTCATAAAACACAAATACATCGGCAAAGTGCGAATACATACACAATCATAAATAAAATAAAATACATAACCTACATAGAGCAAATGTATCATTAAAAACAGCTCGGCAGAGCGTCACATACTTCATCTAATGAAAAGAAAGCACTCCGCGCAAAGATGGCCTTTAAATGTGCCTTCAGCCTCTCAGGCAACATGATCCTGACATCATCCGGTAGGAGGTTATAAAGTCTAACTCCATAGTAGTTAAACCCGGTCTGACCCCGAGTCAGTCTTGTGTGTACTGTCAGCAGGTTGCACCTATGTCTAGTATCATGGTCGTGGTGGTCTGCATGCGTATCGTAAAAAGTTAAATGGTTCTTAACATACATCACACACTCCAGGGCATAAAGACAGGGCAAGGTGAGAATGCCCAGCCGAACAAATATGTCCCTGCAGTCATCCCGGTAGTTCAAACCACCCACCACTCTAATAGCCCTTCGTTGGAGGCCGAACAGGCGGTGGCGAATGGGAGAATGGCCCCAAGCCACAATGGCATAGGTAAGTCTCGATTGGAAGAGGGCAAAATAAGCCACTCTCAAAGTGGATGCAGAGACTCTATCGGCCAACTGTCTAATAGCAAAGATACTAGCACACAACATATTGCCTACCATCACTCCATGTTTATCCCACCTCAAATTAGGGTCCAAAGTCACCCCCAAGTACTTGACAGACACCGGGTTCGTCCCAAAGCTGTCCAGGCTCCGCGTAGAGGACACCATGGTTACCGTTTTCGAATGATTAAGTGCCAGCCTGTTGCAAGCAAACCACTCCTCCGCCGCCGACCGCGCCCTGCCGATACCCTCACCCAGCTCCTCGGGGCTCCTGTCTGAGACAAACAATACTGTGTCATCAGCGTAGAAGCTGCTCTTGATGTTTGTCATGGCAGACTCCATGTCACTGAGGTATATGAGAAAAAGAATGGGTCCAAGGACGGAGCCCTGCGGCACACCCACACTAACCTCCAAAACCGCCGACCTCACACCATCCAACAGCACTGATTGTCTCCTGTTCCGTAAGTATGACGCAACCAACCCCAAGCATACCGGTCCGAAACCCAACCTGTCCATTTTGCTGAGAAGGATATCATGGGGGACGCAGTCAAACGCCCTACTGAGGTCGCAGAAGATGGTCGCAGAGTAAAGTCCCTCCTCAAAGCAGTCCAGGGTGTATTCAACATATTTCAAGATAGCATCGGTCGTGCTTAGGTCTTTTCGAAACCCAAATTGATTTTTGTTTGTTATGTTATGTTCTTCCAAATATTTGCACAGCTGGATCTTTATAACCTTTTCAAACACCATCGAGAATACAGGCAAGACAGAAATTGGCCTGTAATTTGATAATTCATCTCTATCTCCTTTCTTGAAGATAGGCGTAACCGAGGCTATTTTCAGCACGTCAGGAAAGACCTGTTCCCGAAGACATTGATTTAAAATCTTAGTTAGAGGAACGAGAACGTGTTCTTTTATCACTCTCAGCAATGGCACACTCAGCCCATAGACATCCCTAGCACCAGTGTTCCTCGAGGAGTGAATGATGTCACGCACCTCATTATATGTTAACCTCTGCAGCTGTAGATTGCCCTGACTCCTAGCCTGAACAAAAGTCAATGGGTCAATATAAGTGGCCGGGAGCTCACCCACCACCGTGCTAGCCACATTAACGAAAAATTCATTGAATACATCAGGTGTTACGCTGGGCATTCTCGCCTCAGGCCTATTTTGTTTTATGAGAGCCCACATCGTTTTTGTGAGGTTCTTTGAGTTTTTAATAAAATTGTCGTTTGCTAAGGTTTTCTGTTTTTTTATTTCATTTTTATAATTTAGTCTAAACTGATTCCTTATTCTTTTATTCTCTTCTGTGCTGTGAACTCTGTAGAATTCGTTCAAAAAATATAGTTTTTCACGCATACGTCTTAACTCATCTGTGAACCATAGAACACGTAAGGAATTATTTTTAACAGATATATGCTTTTCCACAAACGACCGTTCAAAAGCTATTTGAATTTTATTTACAAAAATATTCATTTTATTATCAGGACTCATCGTCGGCAAACTCCCAGCCAATATTATCAACCAAATCAAAAAATGTGTTCTTACCCGTTTGTGTAATCGGTTTACAGACTTTTATGGTGACTTCATTATGTTTGATGGGAGCTTGGACTTTCAAAACCTGACAAAGATGATCTGACAACAATGCCTCAACACTATCAGATTCATACTGATCCAGGCTGAAATTTATAAAGATGTTATCAATGCAATTATTTTTTCGTGTGTTACTGTGAATAGTTTGTATAAAGCCATATGTTGACAACAGGTCAATCAGTGTAATAGTGTGTGAGTCATTTGTATTAAATTTAACATTGAAGTCACCACTTATTATTATGTTCTGTGTTGGTCGAAAAGTCGATAATATGCTGTCTAGGTGATCCACAAAAAGATGGAAATCACCCACCGGTGCGCGATATATGGACAATACATAGATATCACGGTCATCAAGTGTCACAGCCGACACTTCACAATGCCTTTCTATTGATGGAACATTGAGGGGGGTGAAAGAAAGTTTGCTTTTAATTAAATTCATGGTACCTCCATGAGTCATCTCATTTCGGGAAAAGCAGGAGGCGAGTACGTAGCCATTCAATGTAAAATGTTGAGCTTCAGAGGATGTTAACCAATGCTCGCTGACACAGATGACATCAGGCCACTCCATGCCAAAACTCGCCAACAAGAATGCTTCCATTTCACCAGATTTATACCCAAAACTCTGAATATTTATATGTATTATAGTCAAAGATAAATTTGATTTTACACTTTCAGTGGTACCTACAATTGCTCTACTTTTAGGAACTGTTACATTTTCTGTGCTAAAAAAGAGGAATGCCCGTAGTTCTTCTGACGGCGAAAATCGTATCTCTTGACTCCCACTCCTCGTGGCCAGAACTCCCGGCTATATAAAGCATCCTTGTTCTGGAAAGGAGCACATACCATAAAGCATTTGTTTTTGTTTTCATCTGTGGGCAGTTCATTCACCTTTACCTCAACTGACTTGAATTCCTGGTTCCTCCTTATATAATTTACGATTGCGTCTGATGTGGCGCTCCTTTTTACTCGGTAGAGGTAGATCCAGGCTTTTTTTTCGACCCCTCCAAAGCCATCCATCTCTTCTGCGGTACCAATTCTCTTTTCAAAAGCGCCATGGATTTTGTTCTTGTTCACACCTTTGGTTTCTTGATTTTTTGCTTGATGTTTATTCCTTGAACGGTTTCTTTGAGTGTGCCACTCATTTTCTTGTCCCATTCCAACATTATTTGCTAGATTGACGGCCCTGTTTACTTGGCTAAGGGTAATTTCGGAGCTTTCGTGCGATTTGTTTGAGTTTTGTTTATTTATGTAAGTTGGGGTTATGTTGACTCGAGACCCATTTCCATCCTTCTCCACCGGCTTGAAGTTGGATTTCAGCGAAGTTACGGACATACCACCATTGGAACTAACTTCTGTGCGCTTGTTGCAATTGGTTGCGATGCGGTTGTCATCGGTTGGTACAATGTTAGTGGTGCCGTTTGCAGCCCTGTCGGGCATGGTAATTAACAACGAATTTTGCAAGACGTCATTGGTAATTGAAGCATGAACATGGCCGACGTCAACATGGTCGACAGCGATAAATGAAGGAGGCGGGTGCCAATTTTCTTGACCCCTTTCCGTTTTTTTTTTGTGTTAATTTTTCTATTTCTTTTTCGAGGGTTAGTGTTTTTTCTCGAAGAAGATCGTTTTTTTCTTGAAGTTCAAGAACCAGAGTACTTAGAAGACCGTTATTCTTTGCATACCATCTGAGTTTGACTTCATTATCAGATAGATCGTCGCCACTACAGCCAGCACAAATAACTTCGTTATTTCCCACTATTTTATATCCTGGACACTTCACTACACAGTAACTATGAAAGGATACCTTACATGTAACACATGCTGTTTTTCCTTTAATTTTTTTATCACAAATACCACAATTAATTAACGTTTTATCTGGAGCTACGGTTTCAGGATCGTTCGCCATACCGACGCACGCGCGGTATGGCGACGCTTGGTTAAGGCTTTCAATACGGTCAATCATAGAATATTGTTAACAAAATTAGAAAGATATGGTGTTAGAGGTACTTCCAAAGAATTATTTGAAAGTTACTTAACGAATAGGTTCCAGAAAGTAAAAGTGAATGAGTTTTATAGTGATTTAATAAAAGTGAATACTGGTGTGCCTCAAGGAACTATACACTATACTTTGCCCACTCTTGTTCATAATCTATATGAGGACTTTGTTCTTTAAAACAATAAAGCATATTTATTATTATTATTATTATTAAGTAACAATACACAAAAATTAATAAGCTTGCAACTAATAGTAACAAATGATTTAATAAATAAAAGGATCTCAGCTACGCCTATAATACTATTTTTTTTTTGTTATTCTTACTTATAGTGTAACTATTAAATTTCTTTGATGAATTATTTAGTTTAAGTTCTTAGTTTTTAAGGTCAATTAGGTCTGCGCACAGTTTTTTTTTGTTATAAGCCTCTTGCAGTTTTTATGTAGTGAAGCCCTACTTATAAAATGTATCCCAATACACCTGATGAAAATAAATAAATAAAAAAAAAAATACCGATATGTCATACAACAAAAAAAAAACACAAAGTACTAAAAATAAAAAAATGCAACACACGAAATGTACAGGGTGTTCACCTATAATGTCCCCCCCCCCCCTTTAACTTTGTTAATTTTTAAGCTACAAAAAAAATAAAAAATAAAATTGTAGGTTTTTTTATGTAATTTTTGCACACGTAAACAAAAAAACAAAAAATTGTATGGTATACAGGGTAGATCAAAAAGAACCATTTTTTAAAATCTAGCTCCCATTTTTTATTCGATTTTTCGATTCTACCTAAAATTCTATGAATTTTTAATATAACACACTATATGCCTATTCCTAATACTTTAGGAGTTATTGACAGTTGAAGTCGCTATTTTTTAATTATAATAATAATTCTTTAATCATTTTTAAAACAGAAGATACAAAATCACTACTCAAAGCAATGAGGTCGAATTGAGGAAGTCAATATTTTCACCTCAATGACTTCAAAAGCTAAAGAAAAAGTTATATTTTTAGGTGGCTGTTGCCATAAAAAAAATAAAAGAACAAACAAAATAGCGAATTCAACTGTCAATAACTCTTAAAGTATTAGGAATAGGCATATAGTGTCTTATATTAAAAATCCTTAGAATTTTACGTAAAATCGAAAAATCGAATAAAAAATGGGGGCTTGATTTAAAAAAATGTTTCTTTTTGATCTACCCTGTATACTGTACAATTTTTTTTATTTTTCCTTTACGTGTGCAAAACCTACATTAAAAACCCTACAATTTTGTTTTTTATTTTTTTTTGCAGCTTAAAAATTAACAAAGTTAAAGGGGGGGAACATTATGGGTGAACACCTTGTACAATAAGGTTCTGAATATACAATTCAAATTCAAATTCAAATTTATTCAAATATGTATAAAAAAATATAAACAACAATTTGAGACTCGCAGAAAAATAAAAATATTCTACACTAGGTTTATGTGCACCTAGCTGAATTAACAGCTGTATGTGCTCCATTACAATCTTGTATTTGAGATCAACCTTTTGATCAAATATTAGTGACTATTTATGAATTTACAGAATAGGATTACCAAATCAAACACACACATACATACACATCAATCACACATAACAAATGGCAACAAACGCAATCCATGGAAAGCAAAATTTGAATCTACAATTGGTTCATTATACAAAAAATTGTGATTAAGATACACCTAGAAAAGTCTTGTAAAAGCAGAATTTTTTTGAAAGATATATTCCCTACATGTTTTGCTGAACTTATTACGGTTTCTTATATTTCTTATGTCAGTGGGAAGTAGGTTATAAAACTTTGGCCCAAGATAGTCTATAAATCTTTGATTTAGGTTTTTATGACTCATTGGAGTTCGTAAATTTTGCTTGATCCTATTCCTTGTGCAATGCTGGTGATTCATAAACTTTCTTAAAGGCTCTTCCTTATGAATATATATACAAGATGCCAGAATATATAATGACCTCACACTAAACACATCAACATTATACAACAAACATGTTGGATACCTCCTCTCTTTCTGATATATTATTTTTAATATTGTGTTTTGTATCACATTAAGTTGTCTCAACGCATTTTCACACAAGCCACCCCAGACGACAATACCATACCTAATGAGAGATTCAATCAGCGCCTTATACACTGATATTAGTAGTTTTTTGGTAAGGATTTCACGTAACAGATAAAACTTATGTATTAATTTTCTAATATTATTTTTCAATTTTAGGATATGACAGTCCCATCTTAAATATTTGTCGATTACAATACCCAGATATTTTGTATTTGAAACTTCATTAATATTTTCTGGAAAGGTTTCAACTGAGATCCGTGAGAAATGAGGACGGTTCGATGCCGTTATAGAAAACGCTATATAATGTGTTTTTTTTTCAAATTTAGTGTTAGCTTGTGTGAGTCCAACCATCTTTTAACCTTCAATAATCCCAATTCCACCATTCTCCGCACACCATCCCAACTATCACCAGAGAAATGCAACACAGTATCGTCGGCATATGATATTACAGTACCATTGATGTTCAAAGACAAAAGAGAGTTTATATAGGTAATAAATAATATTGGACCAATTACTGTTCCTTGGGGAAGACCAATTTGTATGTCCATAGTGTCGCTATAAGAGTCCCTGATTTTAACCATCTGTTTTCGCCCTGTCAAATATGATTTAAAAGTTTCAAGAGCTATTCCTCTCACTCCAAAATTTTCCAAAACCTCAAGAATTCTATTATGCGACACCGTATCAAAGGCCTTAGCCAGGTCCAAAAATACTGCTATGCTCTTTTTTCCCGTATTTAAACTATCTGTAATTTCTTTTATAAGTTGATACATTGCATCACAGGCACTAACTCCACCAACAAATCCATACTGACATTTTGATAATATTCCGTTTTCATTTAAAAACTTTAGAAGCCGTTCTTTAAGGCATTTTTCGAATATTTTTCCAAAATTATTAATGAGGCTGATGGGTCTATAATTATTTATATCCTTTTTGTTTCCGTTTTTATGAATAGGTCTAACAACTGTTGTTTTAAAGTGAGATGGGACTATCCCAGTCCCAAAAATTAGATTTATGATATGTGTGAGTGGTGTTAAAATTTGTAAATGTACTTTTTTTAAGGACTTAGTTGCAATGTTATCTAGACCCGGTGCACTATCGTTCTTTAATGAGTATATATGTTTTATGATTTCACCCTGACTAGCAGGATAGAGAAACATTGAAGAACCGGGAGTAAAGTTTGGTTTTGATCTGTCAACTTGCGGAATTCTGCTTGCCATATCAACTCCAACACCAGTAAAGTAATTGTTACAGTAATCTGCCATTAATTTGTCTGATAAGAAATTTTCTCCATTACTTTGTAAATCAATATTAAAGTTCTTTTTACTTTTGTCGCTATTTGTTGCATCACTGATTATTTTGTAAATACGCCTAATGTTAGTTTCGTTGCTGGTAATTTCATTTTTGTAGTAGTCATTCTTACATTTAACTATAAGTCTACTTAGAGAATTTCTATAAGTCCTAAATCGAGATAAAAGTTCTTCGTTGTGGTTTAATAATAGTTTTTTTTTTCATTTTGTCACGTATTTTAATAGAATTTATTATGCCATTTGTAATCCATGGTTTAAGTTTTTTGTTTTTTATAAATTTTACAGTTTTAGAAGTTCTAGCTTGATTATATATGCTTGTAAATTTTTGATAGAATATATTTGTTGCTGTTTCTGAATCGGAACAGTTCAAGACACACTCCCAGTCTTCACTGCATGTTAATTCTAGTAATTTATTATAGTCAGTTTTGATTAATTCGATATACTTTCTCTCATTTATCATGGTATTCCCGCCCGATGGTGTGTCGTACACAATATTTACCCTGTTGGTAGTGATCTGTCAAATCTGAATTTAGGACATACGATTGACATTTCATACTTTTAACCCTAAGTTTTTTTCGAACAAAAATATGATCGATGCAAGATGAAGTTGTTGCTGTGACTCTAGTGGGACAGGTTATATATGGGAGAAAGCCAAAACGACTCAGTGTTGACAGATAGGTGTTAACATTTTCACTATTACTATTTTCACAGATATTTATGTTTATATCACCCACAATTATCTCAATTTGGTTTTCTAAGCTATTAGCAAAATGATTTTCAACATCCCTTATAAAGTCTAGATCATTAGTAGATGGGGGTCTGTAAATACAAGTAATTCCAAAAGTGATGTTTTGAATGGAAAGTGTAATTTTACACAGAGTTACTAATGATGTTTCTAACTGACAATCAGTTATATCCACATTTAAGTTATTTTTTGAAAAAATAACAATGCCACAATTTTTATTATAGGTGGCATTGTTATAATAAAAGTTATATCCAGGGATGCTGAAGTCCTCACCTGCTAGTCTAAAACATTCACTTAATACTATCATATCACAGTAAATACACAGATCATATGTCTGCAAAAACACAAGCAGATTGTTGAAATTGTTTTTGATGCTTCGAATATTTATATGAATTATATTTAAAATCTTTTTATTAACTGATATTTCATTTTTAAGTGTTTCAAGATTTATACTTTCCTTTGGTAGATTAACATTTTCATTAAGGTCCTCCAAACTCTCCAGTATCTCAATCTCTCCCTGAACATCCATCACTGGCGTCCATAATCAATTTTGCCTCTCAGTATATTTATATAATAATTATATGAAGGACACTTTACACTATTGGATTCATGTAACACATCATACTTTGTTTTAAATTTCTCATTTGCGACCACAATCTTAACAATCCCTTAAAACTTTGAATAGATTCAGCATTCTTCATACGAGTTGGTAAGTTATTAAACTCATTCATTCCTCTATAGAAAATTGATGTAGTGGCAGCATATTTTTTTTGTTCTTAGTATGGTAAAATCATCAACATTTCGAGTACCATGTGAGTGGATTTGTCCCCTTAGCAACATATATTCATTGAAATATGCTGGCAACAGTTTAAGTTTATAAATAAATATCATTGTGAGATAGCTCAATCTTTCTTTTACCGTAAGCCATCCAAGAGTAGTCTGCATTAGTTCTATTGGAGTCTACCTGTTGCATCTTAGAATAGTTCTCATTCCCTTGCTGTACAGAACCTGCAAAGATTGAACTGAACCCACATCTCCCAAATAAAGTATACTAATACAGTAATCAAAATGGCGTTGTATAATAGTTTTAAAATCAGTCATTCGGGAGAATAATGATAAACATTTACTTGTTCTATGAAAAAAGAAAAGTTTCTTGGATTTTTTTTTGTGGATATATTTAAAATGACATTTGAATGATAGTGTGCATTCCATTATTTATTTATTTATTTATTTAAATACAAACTCCACAGATTTACATCCATTTACGGAGTAGGACAGGACATGTCAAACCATACTAATTACATAGATCCTCCAATAGGTGATTAATTGTTTTCTTAAATCCATCCAAACCCAATACAAAAATATCACAGTCATCTCTAATTTCATTACACAGCCTGCACATTACAATAAGAGGAGAGTTGTAGTAATAATTTGTTCTTGCATTGTCAACATATAATGTTAATGGACTTCGTGTCCTATAGGATGGTACATAAAAATTCAGACAACTTAACAAACTCGGATCATAAATTAGGTTATGCAGTAGTTTATAAATAAACACCAAAGA
>MU189160.1:42071-54820 GCA_016904865.1 Pissodes strobi | reverse complement strand
CCCTGCGGACCCCACTTGACACAAACGACGACCTGGCCCCAGAAACACCGACTGCCTCCGACCCACAAGGTAAGAAGTTAGCCACTTTAGAGCCACACCCCAAAATCCATAGCGTTCGAGTTTAGCCAGCAGTATTCCATGATCAACACAATCAAAAGCTTTTGAAAGATCACAGAACACCGCTGACGTCGCCCCACCCGCATTAAGAAACTGATAAACGTATTCCAGAAAGGAAAATAAGGCATCATGGGCCCCCTTAGAGTTTAGGAAACCAAATTGGTTTGGAGTAATTACATTTTTGAAGTTGGAGAAAGGCCAGCATTTTCTTCTTAACAATTTTCTCAAATATTTTGGAAAGCGTAGGCAGAAGAAAAATCGGGCGAACGTTTGAGGGCAGGTCAAGGATAACCCCCCTTGTGCAAGGGAATCACAAGAGCCTCCCTTAGCCTTACCGGGAACTCACACCTGTTCCAAGAGTCGTTAATGGCAAAAGCGAGGGCATTTAGTGCAACATCAGGAAGATGCAGGAGTATCTCAGCAGATATTTCATCGTCCCCTGTAGCCCTTTTGTTCTTAATAGCTCTTAATGCCTCCTTGACTTCATTTAAATCAGTGGGAAAAAAAGAGAATGAATCCCGAAGAGAAAAATCACGGAAAAAGAGGAGAGGATCACAAGCAGGAGGCAAGTCTTCATGAAGGTTGGACGCGATGTTGCAGAAGAAATAATTGAGCTGGTCCGGCGTAACCTCAGTGTCACAACCGCGGCGACTGGCTCTGCCACACAGTTCATTTACAATCGACCAGCACTCTCCCTGCCGGTTCTTAGCCCCTGATAGTATCCGGTTTTTGCGGCTTTAACTATCCTTCTATATGTTTGTCTGTAGGTCTTGCAGTAGATCAAGAAATTAGGGTTTTTAAAAAACTGTTTCAGATTGTTTAGAAAGCGAAAATTTGCAGCAGATGTTTTAATGCCTTTTGTAAGCCAGGACTTGTGTTTTTTGTTACACTTAGATTTAATCCATCTTAGCGGAAAGGATCTCTCAAAGGACTCACGTATGACAATGAAGAAAGTAGAAAAAGGGTCAGGGGTGTGTTCAATTTCAAACCAATTTACATCCAAGTATCCCTGATGAAATCTCTCAAAGCTAGCTGAACCAAAATCCTGCCACGACGACGCTCTGGTCGCAGTCTACACGACGCAGCTGTGAATCCACAAATAACCGCCTCGTGATCAGAAAGCCCTGCAGTCATTACCGTGCACAGAGCATCATTACTGTTTGAACACATATAATCAATTGTAGTAGCTGAGTTCTCCGTGATGCGAGTAGGTGCACTGACATGCATAGCTAAGCCCTAAGATGAAAGTAGGTTGGAGAGCAGAATGGTATTTAATGCACATTTATCGCCATGGTCAATGTTAAAGTCACCTGCAAGAATTATGGTAGAGGAGGCTGGAAGATGAGACAAGAGAACATGCAGGCGTTACAAGGGCCAAGGGCAATCTATAAATACATATTATACAAATAATATGTTGCTTGCTATAGCAAATTGAAAATTCAAAAAAGCTCTCAGATATCAGGAAATTAAACCTATCGACATCCACAAAGCAATCAAAAAAGCATTATGAAGACCTAACGAGAACATGATTGTCTCCGTGCAGTAAATTTTCTCTACAGAACAATGAAAGAGGGGTGTAATCATGAACAGAGAAGCACTCATCTGGCTTAAGCCAGTGTTCTGTAAGTAAAATAAAATCCGGAAAATCTACACTTTCTAGGAACAAATAAAGACTATCAAATTTATTTCTTAAAGACTGCACATTTAACAATAATACAGATAAATGTCGATTTTCAGCATGCGAGCCATATTTATGGGTTTTCATAGACTTAGCACAGGAATCGTCCTTGCAGGGGGGAAGTGCTATAAAAAAATGATTCCTGTCAGAACTCATGTGGTGCAATATTTCAGTTTGTTTTTCTGAAGTAGAGTTATTTAAATCAGGAACATCATTACATGAGTTATTTTCGTGAATCCTGACAAAAATCAGATTCCCATTATACTTAACCAATCCTACATTGAAAATTGAACTCACAAAAGCCCTACCTATGGAGTTCTGTCCTAACTTAAATCCGCTTGAGGAGTTGGAGTCAACATACGAAGCTCTATTCCCAGAAAGATAGTTAAATTTATCAATTATGTTAACCAATTTCCTATTAAAATAATAGGCCTTCCCATTAGGGTTGTGCGAAGAAATATAAGGAATGGACAAGAAAATAACATTTGTATGACTGCAACTCCTAAGCATTTGAACAATAGTTTTAATCCAGGGGAGATTGTTATTGTGTAGATCATTAGAACCAGCCGCCACTAGTTGAAACCCCGAGAAAGGGCAACTAGGTCCTCAACAACACTACTGCACCAGGCCCCAGTCTTCAAAATGTGTTCTATCCCGAAACTTCGATCAGGCGCGGCATGTGACAGATGGGAATGAAGGGGGCCAACAAATCTGCTTTGCTCGTCTGACATAAATGGGATCTTGCTTGTATGCCCTCCCGCTGACTGAGCACTACTTTTACGATTTTGGTCCCTCGATGGAGTTGAGCGATGAACTTGAGCAAGTGCACAATTAGCAATGGTATGGTTATTAACCAAATTTTTGTTGGTTAATTCGGCTTGAAGATTTTCTCTATTATAGACACTATACTGACGCCTGTGAGAGTTGGCCAATTCCTCTCTGACATCACAAGATCCTTTGTATACTTATCTTTTCCTAACTGAAGTACTTCAATAGTTTTAAACATATTTTGTTTTAAAATGTTTAGCTCACCTAGTTCTTTCTCCAGTGAAATAGATTTTTCTTGTAATTCAACAATCTGCTCATTTAGGTGTTTCCCTGTTTAGCTTCTCAATTTTTGCTTTTTGTCTGCTCATTATTGCCTCTACATCTTGTTTCCTTGCACAGACCACTTCTTCAAAATCTTGGGCATTACGTTTCAGTCTTACGATATGCCTTTGTTTAGCGTTTAGGTCATCAAGTAATTTGCTAATTTCGGACTGTAATTCACCCTTATTGATTTCAAAGGGTGTATGCATCTCCTCAATCAGTTCATTCTTTTTTATATTCTCCGCCTTGACTTTATGATAGGCCTCGGAGAGCTCCCTAAGTTTTTCAACACCTGTGCTATCAGTCATAAGCTGCTGGCAGTCATTACAGAAGTACCGGATCTTTCTGTTAGATACAACCAGCGCATGATGAAGAAATTTCCGCACACCTTTTACAAAAGGACCTAGAGCAAAGGTCACATAAAGTGCCAAAGATATTCTCTCCTTTGGGTCTGCGTTTAAAAATACATTTACATAGGCACAAACAGCAAGAGGGCTCCGTATTGATGGCAACTGTGGATTTTTACCTCTGAACACTTAAGCTAGGTTAGTACAAAAACATTTAACACATATTAACCTTTGTCAAAATTGGTAAAACTATAAACTGTCTGATGTAAACACAGTCAATTAAACAGGGAATGACCCATCCAAGGTTGGATAAAGAACTCTTTTGGGCGTTTTAACGCAATTTCGAGACAATACAGAATCGTAGCGTCTTCCCTGATGAAAATAGAAGATTATAAAATGGCGGATGGAAATTGGTGGTAGAGAAATCCATTTCCGTACTCAAGAATCGGCATCAAATGTTCGAAGTATTATAGACCTATCCCTGGTTAAGTTAAATTTAGAGAATCGAAGAAGAATTAAATGTCAAGGTATTTTTAATGTGAACGGAAAGTTGAAATTTTACCGAAAATAACTGTTTCTTCACAACCTATATATAAAACCCCCATCACCGTATTTTGATACAGTCCACTAATTAATGTGGTTAACTATACAGTTAATTACCACCCCCACCTTTATGGTGATAAATCATTTCAAGAAATAATTATTGTTTATCCCGACCAGCTTGGTTAGGCTATTTAGTGAACTATTTTTAATGATTTCCTAAAATTAGTCAGGAGTGGCGGCTCGTGCAAGCAGAGTTCGAAGAGGGGGAAACAGAAAAAAAAATCCTGGCAGCATTCGCCATTTTGACAGAAGAAAATAAATAAATATTTAGTTTAAAAATACAAAACAAAACCAGTGATTTATTTATTATTTTTTTAAATTTAGGTATTAAAGCTCGTTTTAAAATCTATAGTTGATATTAAGGAAATTCGATAGTTCAGTGGCGTGTTTGTAAGCAAGTTGTTTAAAACAATAAAATATTTAAAATTATCTACTTTAACAAGCGTTTATTAATGAAAAATGGTTTTTTAACGTCTATATTTTGATCCTAAAAGAAAATTTGCGCTGTAATGCTTCACCTCACAATTTGAGATGGGAGCAAAAGCCACTAAATTCCCATGAAAAATAGATATATACTCAATCTATTCATACAAAATCCGATAAATCCAATACGTTTTATTTTATCTATGCTATCTATGAAGTTACCGTTAAAGTAGCCATAAATTATACAAAAACATTCAATAGTACAAAATGCTTTTAACTGTACGTCCTAGAGAAGCTACAGCAGAAGGAAACGAAGAAGAAATTTGCGATCATGTGGATGGAGAAACTGTCTTTTAGACCTGGTTGCCTTTTTCATTTATTTCCTTTAAGTTATCACAGAACTTTTATTTATATTAATATTCCTTCAATTACACATTCCCAGAGAGGGGCGAATCTCTCCTGGATCTTTTTCTAACCACCAATCCTGACCAATACACAGTTACAGTTGGTCCGTCATTAGGTACTTCCGATCACAAACTTATTACAACAGGTTGTGAATTGCCACTTCTACAAAAGGATCCACCATTGCCTCGTAAACTATGGCATTACAATTCTGGCAAGCTGGCACGATCTAAGAGAGTTCTATCTAAATTTTCCTTGGCTCGACGTCTGCTTTGGCACTAACGACCCCTCTCAGTCTGCTGCGACGAGATTACGGAAGTAATCTCCTCAGGAATGGAAGCATACATCCCAAATTCCATCAAGTTACCGTCAAAAGGAAAGCCCTGGTTCGACAGAAGATGCGATAGAGCTGTAGGGAGAAAACAGCAAGCCTACAAGTACTGGCAGCAAAATCGGACCGCTGAAATTCGCAATTACGACGAACTAACAGCCGTTCTTTCCGGGCTTTTTTCTATGTCCTACGGAAAAGGGATTTACCTATTTTCTTGGAAAGTCGCTCAAGTGCGTCCTGTTCCAAAAAAAGGCAAGAAAATCACGCCCTCAAACTATCGCCCAATTGCCTTGCATCCAATAATCTCCAAAGTCATGGAACGTGTAGTCAATCAGCAACTACTCAAGTACCTTGAGAACAACAGAATAATCAACCATAATCAATACGACTTTGGCAAAGAGAGATCTACGGAGATATATTGGCCTATGTCACTTATATTTGAAGTAGGGCAATTGAGAACTACAGAGAGTCAAACGATTACACTGGAAATTTCGAAGGCATTCGACAGAGTTTGACATGACGGACTGCTCAACACACTGCCGTCCTTCGGACTGTCAGCCTCTCTGCAGCTGGCTTGCCAGTTTCCTTAAGAACAGATCTCTGCACGTTGCAGGTGATGGACACATATCAGACACATTCACCATTAACGCGAGCGTGCTTCAGGGCACAATCGTTCACCAACTCTGTTCCTCATCTATATTAATGACCTGCTGACCGAAACGAATAATCCTGTTTACAATTTTGCAAATTACAATACCATTGTCTCTCGATTTAGATCAGAAAAACCCTTACCAGCGACTGAGACTCATCACCGCAGACAAGAGCAGGTTATAGCAATTAATCAAGACCTGGACAAAGTTCAAACTTTGGGCAACAGAAATTTGGTCCAGTTGAATGCAGCAAAGACCCAAGCAGCCACGTTTACCAAGAGGGCCAATACGGCGAGCCCTGACATCATTATGGCAGGATCGACCATTCCTACATCCTCGTCAATCAGACTGCGGGGTGTCTCGGTCAACAGCAATATGCCTTGGTATGACCACGTTGCTAATATCGCAAAATCAGCCTCCCAGAAGCTTGGTACGCTATTTCGCAACAAAGAACTGTATACACCGTAGCAGTTGCTCTTGCTCTACAAAGTGCAAATAAGACCGTGCTTAGAATATTGCTCATACATCTGGGGTGCCGCACCAAAGCACATCCTAAAGCTGCTGGAGTCCATTCAGAAGAGAGCTGTGCGTCTTGTCGGCGACCCGGAGTTGACCTGGAATCTGGATAGTCTGGAACACCGCAGACGTGTGGCCGAGATGACCCTGTTTTTCAGATACTTTCACGGCAGATGTTCCCAGGATTTGGCCCGCCCCATTCCGCCTCTGGCAACGCTTGTCAGACAGTCACGACAGACGGCAAGAGTGCACCAGTTCGTTGTACAACTGGAAACAACTAGAACATCGATTTACAAGAACTCCTTTGTCTGGCGTACTGCATCACTGTCGAACTCACTTCTAGGGCATCTGTTTCCTCCTAATAACAACCTACAACTATTTAAGAACCGTGTCAATCAGAATTTTAGTACACACACCGCTTGTCGAGCGCCATAGGATCTCCCTTTAGTGTATGTGCCACTACCATAAAGAAAAAATTAAAGAGGAGTTTTATGGCAATAGATTTTTAGAAATATAAATTTTATTATCAAAATATTTTTTTTCAATACTATATAGGTTCAAAATAAATATATTTTAATAAATTTTGAACATGGTTCTCATTTTTTTGCATAATTGAAAAATTATTTTTAAAGTACATTCATAGCTTCATTTCATAAAAAAAATTCTTTCACTCAAGAACCGGTAAATACACAGTATTTTTACTTATATTACTATTTTTCAATTACATGTTTAAAAGTGAGTTTTAGGTCAATGGGTTTTTAGAAATTTATATTTTATTATTAAAATATATTATTTTAAATAGTTAATATTTTTCAACAATATTTGAATAAAATTCTCATTTTTTTGTCACAGTAGTTGAAAAGTTGTTTTTTTTAAGTATATTCACATTGTCATTTTTCATTAAAAAAATATTTATTTTGCTCAAAAACCGTTAAACAAGTATAGATCCCTGCGGAACTCTCTGAGCAGTACGATTTTTTTGCTTCTAGCTCTATTCAGTTGCACAAATTGCCAGAGGTCTTCCTGTACTTGGCGAGAGATTGAATGGAGTTCTCATCATGCCATAGCGGTACAACTTCTCCAAATGCACACCGTGGTGCACACAATCAAAAGCACGCTAAAAATCAATAAAAATTCCCAAAACTAAAAGTCGATCATCCAACGCATCAACAATCCTTTTTTGGAACGAACATAACGCTGTCTCGTTACTCTTATTTTTGGTAAAACCATAAAAAGTTAGAGATTTTACCCGAATTTTCCTTTTATCCTATCTCTCACTGGGATTTTATCATATCTCTCACTGGCGGTTGTAAAATTTGACCTTTCTTAGTTTGTAGATATAATGTTTGGTGCCTCTGGGGATGGCAAATTACTACGACTTTATATGGTTTATAAAGTGCAACACATTGATTCTTCCTGGGGAGTAGGCGGTCCTCGAGGAAACCGATATAATCGAACTACCCCAGGATGGTTCAATGTGAACACCTTCGAAGTCTGGGTGTACATGGTTGCCGCTCTATATTTAAGCAAACTCGAGGAGCGTAAAATTTTAATTGCTAATAATTTGGCATCTCACCTTTCTATAGACCCTGTGAAACCTTTAATAGAACATAACATAGAAATTATTTTTCTCCCAGCGAATTCAACGCATTTAAATCAACCACTGGATTTAGCATTCTTTAGGCTTCTCAAGATTGCTTGGAGGCAGATTTTGCTGAACTGGAAGGAAACTGATCGGAAGAAGAAAGCATCAATCCTAGTATTTCCAACATGGTTAAAACAACTAATGGATTCTATAACTCCAAATGTCTCCAAAAACATCCTTTCTAGGTTCAAAAAAGCAGGCATTGTGCCTTTAGACAGAGAAGAGGTCTTAAACTGTTTGCCCCCAGACCATACAATGGGAGAAGATGAAGTAGGAGCTGTGAATGACATAGATCTTTTGAAAGAAATTGGATACAGTGATACAGAAAAAACGACGAGACCTCGAGCATCAAAATTAAATGTAGCTCCAGGAAAAAGTGTGGCCTTCGACTCTGACTCAAGTAGCTCACAATCTGTGATTAGCGACAAAGATGTGATATCAGCGTCTTCCGATACTGACCGATGATGACATCATGAGTCATAGCTCTAGTGATGACGAAGACGAACTTCAACTCATAATATTTAAAAGGTGATAATAATAATGGTGACAATAATAATAATGGTGATATTAACATGGGAGATTTTGAATTAATTGGGTTCTCAGTTGTAAAAAAAGAGTGCAGATATCAAGCGACACCAGTGAATGAAGATATTTTAGAAGCAATTTTTTTGGGAAAAAGCCGACTTCTAAGGAAAAAGTAATAGGGGTGGTTATACCTTTCTGCAAGTAGAAGATAAAATTATTTTTGGTGAGAAAGAAATAATACAAGAACTTGTGACGATCAGGGCTGGCACCTGACCTGATTTATTTTAAGAATTACTTCAACAATTTGTTTTAAAAAATTTAAGTTTAATTGTTCAAAAATTAAATTAAGTCTCGAATTAAAACCAGGGAGAAAATGTTCAAATAAAATAATAATTTTAGTTTATTTAACATTTGCGTCATTGCACGTGTTTTCATGTTGCAGGTGTTGAGATTCCGGATTTTTCTGGGAAACAAACGCGTCGAAAATCTGCTATAAAAACGCGAAATGATCGAAGAAAAATTAGTCTTAACTGAAACCTTATTTGCTGAAGGTCGTAATGGCCAATTAAAAATTTTAATAGAAATTTCACTTGCAATCGGTCGTAATGCTGAAAAGTAGCTCGAAAGGTTCGAAAAATTAAACCTTCATTTTCTAGTCCGTACTATGGTCTTAGTTGTGACCAAACCGAAGTTATTGTCTTACAGTTTATAGATTCGTGGAAGTAACTAAGTGATTAAGCAAATTCAGGTCGTCGCGTCGGTTCGAAAATTAACGTAAAGAAACGCTGGATGAAATTCAGTCAACAAAGAAACAGGTGGTTAACAGAAGCAATTAAGGCTACAGAAGCAGGTTCCGGTCTAACGTTAAATCATAGACAGTAAGTGTAATTTTAAGATCATAAGGCTTAGGGTGTTTCTATTGTCTCCAAGCCAGGGTGAATAGGAATATATATGTCTGATTTTTTGAGAAAAACATTATTTTATAAACTCAATCTTAATGTAATGATAGGACTTTTCATGACATTAAACATAAAAAAAATCGCCCTTGTTGGAATTTCATCAAATTACTTACAAAGTGTTGCTATTCGCTCCTTTTTACGTTACTTTTGATCAAAAATAGCTCGGAAAAAGGGGAATTAAATCAAATTTCTCATTTGATGGAAGCAAATAAAAAGGGCTGGTTAGGTTCGTTCTGATTCTTACGTGAAACTGAATCTAGGCATGCCTAATTGAAATTTTGCGAATATTTAACACATGAAAACCCCGGAAAATGGTATAACAAAATAGACATTTATTAGTAAACACCGTTAATTTAATATTCCTACTTATTATCAAATATGAATGAATGTTCGCAAATGTACTGTCTGAAACGCTTCCAGTCCAAAAATGTTTAAACATTTTATTGCATTTTGCATATATTTATCAAGCACGCAAAAAGACAGCCGTTTTTTGTTGCTTTTGAGCTCGTTTCACTTTCAAGAAACGATATTCTATAGGAACAGAGATACTTTGTATATATATTTCTGGTATGGAAAGCTAACATTTTTAAAATGCTTAGAAAATTCAGTGCGTTATTACTTTTAAATTTAATTAAATTTAGTGTGAGTGATTCCCTTGAAGAGGAATGGAAATTATATGAAAGTAAATTTAAGCATTATAATAGAGAAGGTAAGGTATTTTGTATAAATTCAATCAAAATTCGCGTGATCGAAAGTAATATTTAATTTCTAGCCTCCTTTCCCAAATATAAAAAATAATAGGTGAAATTCTTGCAATCAATTTTTTCTTTGAGCGGCAAAAGACTGCATGTTATATCATTGTTTTTAAATTGATACTTCTCAAAAATTAATTTTAGAACTAGAATTACTTTATGGACCATTTATTAGTGAAATTATTTTTTACTAAATGTGTATTAACAAAAACAGCTTGTAGTGCATAATTTGCAATGGATCTTCTTAGTAAAAATATTCTCAGATCTTGTAGTTTAGCGACTTTTTACGAATCTATATAATTTTGCAGAAATTTTTATCTCTAACGCAACCACAGATCCAGATTTTAAATCAAGTCTTATCGTTGAAAAATGGAAAACGTTACATATCGGCACCACTTGCTACACGGGCGGTGTTACGAATAATACGATGTTGGTTATTTTGTTTTCTACCCTTTCACGGGATGGCTCAGGAATCACAGTTGAACATAAAGTTCTTGGTAAGTTCTCGAGGGAGTAAGTAAAAAAACATACGTCGCAAATATCGGTATATGTTATGAATCCTATTTAAGACAACGAAACCATCTAAATTTATATTGGCCCACCATGATGTTCTTATTACCATCTTATTGTTAATAAGAATATTCTTTATGTTACGTAGCCTAACTGGAACTGGTCTACAAATAATGTTCTTATTACACTTTAGAAATATGCAAAATTGCTCAAACAGTTCAAAAGATGTTAGCTGTTAAAAAATAAGTCATATTTTAATTATTTATTTAAAAAAATATGTCAGTCATGCATGAGACCTTATTTACTATGAGGTTTGTTAAGGTTTATAAGTATATTTTAACATGTGTTAAAAGTAACATCTTAAACTGTCATTTTCATTTTTCACAAAATTTATTTTTTTATTTTTTTTTATGTTGAGAAAAATAACTTTAAGCGACCACCAGAATATTTGCTATTTTTCACTTAAAAATAATACAAAAACAAACACTGCAGAAAAAAGATTGTTTTCACAATATAGGTATGTTTATATAGCATGCGTGGCTCCATATTTTGGACTTCTTTTTTAATCGTTTTATATTCAGCTAGAATAAGATGAATCTCATTCACGTGGAAAGAGTATATCCCCATTTCTATGGGCCCATTGTATTCACTTTTTCCTCACAAGCATGGGAATTCCAAGTATAAGTCTTGTTGAATTTTGTCAATTTCTTATTACCAACAGGCCCAAGTTCGTATTTCCCGAAGAGAAACTTGGGATTAAAAAATTATATATTCACAATAAACTGTTGTTGTCATCAACAATCTTTAGTATTAGCCGTTGCATATAAGAAAAATGATATATTACAATATAACAAACTTATGATGCACAAACTAAATTTTGCAACTCTACAATGGCAAATGAAAACTTTTGTTGTTAATAACATTGATAAAATCTATAATATGGAGTTATAAACTATTTTAGATATAAATATGGCAATTAAGAACCCCTTAAATATTTTTCCAAAATTTTAAAGCCTATTTTGAGTTGAAAAATCTACTGTTCCTATTTCTCCATGTTCTTTATTAGCCCAGGCTTCCCCATAAAATTTAATTAATAATAATGTAGAACAATTTTAGATTTGGGAGTCCCAGTATCAGATATAGAGTTTTTTGAAGAGAGAAAAAATGGAAATCAGATGATATTAGTGGTAGCATATAGCTCAAAGAGAAAGGAATTTATATGGTACTCTATAGTTGGGCACCTCGTGGTAATTATTTTACTTTTTAGATATTTTGCGGTAAAAATTCATTGGTCACTTTCATGACATCGTATTCCTAATAAAATTGAGAATTAAATATCTTATCTTTACATATGTCAACTTCTAAATATTTCACACGACCGAAAAAATGTATATTATTATACATATATATTTCTAAAATGTTGAATTTTCTAACCTAAACCAAAGAAAATACTACTACGAATAGATGGCTTATTCAAATGCCAATCTGTGAATTTGTACGGAGACATCAATGCCCCCGTAAAACGAATATAATATGCAGTAACCCTCGTGTCGCCGGCCGGAACGCTACGCAGTGTTGCCAAATGTCCCCACTTATACCGACTCAATATTATTTTATTATTTCGTATTTTCCAAGGCAAGTTGTCACAATTTACACACATAATTTTAAAACAGTTATCCCAAACCGATGGGGCAGAAATTTTGCGTACGTATTTAGTTTGGATAAAAATGCAAAATTATCGTGTTTTTATGCTGGTACAAGACCATATTTAGGAGGAGAATTTTGAATTTAAATTGTCGTATCACGCTGAAAATTTGCATACGTTTTTAGGTCCGGAGACATTGTAAAATTTTTATAGTATTTTTGAGCTGGAACAGACCCCTATTCAGGAGGGGGGGCCAAATTCTAAATTTAAATTGTATCGAGCGTTTAAATTGTATCGAGCATTAAATTTGCATACGTTTTTTGGTCCGGAGACATTGTAAAATTATTATAGCATTTTTGAGCTGGAACAGACCCGTATTCAGGAGAAGGAGGGCCAAATTTTAAATTTAAATTGTATCGAGCATTAAATTTGCATACGTTTTTTGGTTCAGAAACATTGTAAAATTATTATAGTATTTTTGAGCTGAAACAGACCCGTATTCAGGACAAGGGGGGCCAAATTTTAAATTTAAATTGTATGGAGCATTAAATTTGCAT
>MU189160.1:26186-42061 GCA_016904865.1 Pissodes strobi | reverse complement strand
TTTGGTTCGAATTCATTGTAAAATTATTATAGTATTTTTGAGCTGGAGCAGACCCGTATTCAGGACAAGGGGGGGCCAAATTTTAAATTTAAATTGTATGGAGCATTAAATTTGCATACGTTTTTTGGTCCGGATACATTGTAAAATTATTATAGTATTTTTGAGCTGAAACAGACCCGTATTCAGGAGAAGGGGACCAAATTTTCAATTTAAATTGTATCGAGCATTAAATTTGCATACATTTTTTGGTCCATATACATTGTAAAATTATTATAGTATTTTTGAGCTGGAACAGGCCCGTATTTAGGAGAAGGGGGTCAAATTTTCAATTTAAATTCTATCGAGCTCTAAATTTGCATACGTATATATGTCCCTCAAGAATGTAAAATTATCGTGTTTTTATGCTGGTACAGGGTCGTATTTAGGAGGAGGGGGTCAAATCAGGAATTTAAATTGTCGTATGAAGCTGAAAATTTGCATACGTATATGGGCCGAAATCAATATAAAAATATCGTGGTTTTAAGCCGGTACATGACCGCATTTAGGAAATGGGGGTCAAGTTTCGAATTTAAATAGTCATATTGAGCTGAAAATTTTGCATAGGTGAGTATAGGTCCGGAGACAATGTAAAAATACTACATGTATAATAACAACATCCATGATTATTACTCTATTCCTATAAAATAGAATATATTATATTATTAAATAACATAAAAATAAAAAAGTCGTAAATACATTATGTCGGCATTTTATAGATTATCTAATCTTATTTGGCAAAAACTGTAACATAGGTACATAATATTTAAAACTATAAAATTCAGTATTTTTTTAAGCTCGAAACATAAATAAGTCAGAGGGGGCAACATTATACGTAATCAATCCGTACAATAAATTAACCAAAGCAGATGAGCTAAACTGCTAAACTTATTAAAGTTTTGTGGTAAATACCTAAATATTCGACTAAAACTTTTTTTAAGTAAGAAAGTGTTTTTGAAAACGCACTTTACTATTTTAGTTCTAAAAAATTGTTACTTTGAAAATCTGTCGAAATCTTGCCTGTAATATTTACCTATCTAAATTGTTTTATTATTGTCAAAATATATTTTTTATTGATGTTTAAGGTTGTTTAATTTTTGCTGCACTTTTTTTTTGTTTTTATCTAATGTCCATTTACAAAACATATAAATGTTAGTTACAACCATCTGTTCAATTAATAAAACTTTGTGTCTGTAACAATTATTATTTTTATCAGCCAACCAACGAACATTTTTTGCCAAAATTTTGTCTGTTATTTTTACCGCAAGGTACTCTCTGGACTCATACAGATTAAAATATTTAAGGAAATATGAAAATGATTTTTAGACAATAACAACTATGTCATCTTTTGGTACACAACTCCAGATTTTCCTGCATAAATTTTATTTAAAAAAAATATTTGCTTTGAATCCTTTAAAAGTGGAATATTACTTTTATTGCAGCTCTCAAAATTATTTAAGCAATCTAAATAGTTAAATTTATTTTTTATTCGTTTAATAAGGTACCCTGTATAATAAGTGACAGCACATTCTTCCAAAGGTGTTGTGTATGTTGCGTTTTCAATTAATACATTTTCAGCACTAGTGGATTCCGCATCAGAAATGTCATCTTTTCTTTCAAGACATTTAAAAAATTCATTGTCAGCGCTGTTCTTGTTTTTTGATGTTGTATTAGTAGATAACAATATTTGCCTGTCAAAGTCCTCTTTACAATTGGAATATTGTGACGGTTTTAAAAGGCTAGTAATGGTTTGTATTCTAAAAGATAATCGAAATGATTTTGCGGATGGATTTAAATTCCAGCCGACTTTCTGCCTAACAACATCGAAAAAATTTAAAAAAAAATCTTGGTTTAACCGTTTTATAAGAATAAAACCATTACCATCACTTTTTTCAGCATAATTACCGCGCTGATTGTTTGTACAATACCTTGAAAACAAGGAGGTCTAGATTATTTTGTTTTTTTTTTGTTACTTTAACTAAATTAGTGAAAATATATTTCCTTTCATAAGAGTCATTGATCGTAAATTCAAAACTTGTGTTATTTTTCCTACATTATCTTTTAAGCTCTTTGAAAAAAACAAGTGAGTATCGGAAAGCAGCGAAACAAAAGCAACATGGATTTTCTCTAATGGATCACCCTATATATTTTACGCTAAAGAGAAAAATCTTTTCCTCTTGCTTTCAAAAATATATAATATGTTGACGTTCAGAGTATAGTCAAAAGCAGTCATATCGTGCGGGTCCAAAGGTCACATTTCTCATTAATTATCATGCCTTTGACAGACAGACAGACAGATGCAAAATCTGCCATAAATGAAGTTTTTAATGAAAATTGTGACCTTTGGACCCGCACGATAAGATCGCTTTTGACTATAGATGTTTCAGAAATATTACACATAATAATACACATAATTACACATATTACTCACATAATTGCTAATGGCTAGCCAACGTTTTCGCTTTATTATTGTTATTATATTGTTAGTATCTCACTTTTCTGGAGCTGTCAAATTAAAACTTGTCAACGTGGTTGACCGAGGCAGCCATTTGCAATTATGTGAGTTTCAAACTTGAATATTTTTTAAGCATCTACTCTGAATGTCAACATATTATATATTTTTATCCTATCGGACGAAAAACGACACCTTTCCGATGTGTATTCTCACCGCAAAAGTCATGATTCCAGTATATTGTATTCGTTGCTTGGCAACATGCAATAACTGTACATGCAGGAATAGAAAATAACTGTCCGGGAATGTAACATTTCCGCCCCACGACGGGAATGTAACATTTCTGTCAAACGCCTTGTTTGTCAGATCTGACGTCTATCAAAATTAACATTTAGCTCTAGTTTCCGTAGTTACGTAATAAACTTCAAGCGCGCTTGATTCAAAACTTGATATTATGTTGAGTTTAAATTTAAAACACCGTTTTTATTTAGAGTAATATTTGGCTCTATTTTTATAAGTACGTATTCTAATCCAATCGGATAAAAAGTAGCATGTGCAACTAGTAGGAAAAGTACATTCCTGGACTCCTGTGTTGCAATTACCACAGTCGTCCGTCCGGGAATGTTTTGCTTTTCCTCCTAGTTACAGAATATACTACTATGAAGCCAGGAGGAAAAGTTTTTCTTTTTAGCGTAAAATATACAGGGTAGTCCATTAGAGAAAACCCATGTTGCTTTTGTTTCGCTGCTTTCCGATACTCACTTGTTTTTTTTTTCAAGGAGCTTAAAAGATAGTAAAGGAAAAATAATACAACTTTTGCATTTACGGTTTTTTTTGGTAAGGAATCACCCTGTGTTACGGGTGAATCAAAAAATAGCATTAAAAGGCATTTCGTACATTTTACCCTAATTTACCTTTTGTCATTGTCAGTCATGTCAGAAGTAAAGAATTGATATGGGAATGTCCAAGATTGGAAGCTACATTTTTGTAGGGCAGAAATAGAAGAAATTAAGCAGTCAATATATGGTACTTTTTTAATAAAATTAAACTTGAATTTCAATGGGGTCTAAAAAATAGTTAGGGCGTCTTGGAAAATCTGGGAAATCTCGCGGGTTCACATAGAACACGAAAAAATAACATGAAAAGTTTCTATAATTTTCTTCCTACCGGCGATCTTTACGGAGATATGGGCTCCCAAAGGACGCCGCTGGTTTTGGGTTTTTCTTGAATAACTTTTAAAGTACTTGATGTAGGTAAGTTAATAAAAATTTAATATGATAACACTAGTAGGGACCTCTTAAAATAGGGCTC
The DNA here is from genome assembly GCA_016904865.1 of Pissodes strobi. NCBI lineage: Eukaryota > Metazoa > Arthropoda > Insecta > Coleoptera > Curculionidae > Pissodes > Pissodes strobi. The sequence goes on along the minus strand of MU189160.1, from coordinate 38,262 downwards.
TTAAAAGATATTTAGCTTTTTTAATTTACCAGGGCGGACTCAGGTTTACAGCTTAATGCGTATATTCTTAATACTCTGTATGATAACGACCAAAAAATATTTGTGGGTAGCATGAACCTTAAGCTATAGAAAAAGTATTCTTGTTCAATATCGATAAAACCGTTTTCGAGTAAAAAAATTATAAAGAAATTAATGTTTTATTTTTTATTAAGAAAATCGACTGATTTCTTCGGTTTTTTTATTTTTTTTGGATATCAACTCAAAAACGGTTTATTTTATCGCTCTTGAACGGGAATACTCTTTTATAGCTTAAAGTTCAAGCTATCCAAACATTTTTTTGGGTCTTTATCATACAGGGTGTTAAAAAATAAGCACTAAGGTGTTAAATTTTGTCCGCCCCTGGTAAACCAAAGAAGCTAAATATGTTGCAACTATTTTAAGGAGTTCTTACTAGTGACCCTTATACTAAATTTGTATTAATATATGTCAAGTACCTTGGAGGTTATTCAAGAAAAAACTATTTCTAGCGGCGTCCTTAGGGGCCTATATCGCCCTAGGGAGGGGAAAAATATAGGAACTTGTCACGTTATTTCTTCGTGTTCTATTTGAACCCGGGAGATTTCTCACATTTTCCCCGACACCTTGTGTATTCCGTTCACATATTAAAGTCCTCCCCAGTGTGTCATAAAAAAAATGTGTTGGCTAACCTGAAATCGCCAAATTATATACTTTTTACAATGACGCGCGTAAATAACTTAGCACCCATAATAAATTATTTGTTCACAACTAACCAATGAAAATGTAATAGTACAGGTAATAGTTGTTAGGTTCGAATTTACCTTAACTTTAAGATGACGTTGTTTGGCAACGATGTCTATAATTATTGTTGAACAAAAATAAACTTTATTTCTAAGTCTTTGACAATAATGAATAAAATAAAGCATTTGCTTTTGCTCTTTACCTATCCTTGTTGGATGTTCGTAATTTGTATGTTTATTTCAAAAAAAATTAAGTAAAAGCATTTGCCAATTGTCAATCATATTATACAGTGGTAAAATGTTAAATATTGGCATAAATGGCCAGCATTTGAAGCCATACCTAGATTACAATTTAATATCTCAAAATCTCAATAATAATTATTTTAGGTATATGTAAATGAAAATTGCTTTTCGCCTACTCCTGCACGCTTGATACTCAAGTCGCTACTGCGTTACAACACAACACGACACGACCAACAAATATTTTCCTATACTCGACGCGCCGAACAGATTCACCAAACACGGAAAACACGGATACAATAATTCTTCATATTTTATGATTCCATTGATTCCAAACATAAGAACTTTGATTAACACACTCTATTTTAATTTTTTGTATTATGGATAAGAAAAATCGAAATGAAAAACAAGACATTTGGTCGATTCAATCATAAAATAGGACGAATTGTTTCCGCGATTGGTGAATCTGTTCGGCGCGTCGAGTATAGTAGAATTATTTATTATCTTGGACGCCGCGCCGGCCAAATTTCAACCGCACAAATTTGGCAACGTGGCCGGGCACGCGGTCGCTTTTACGGCGAGACTCGCTCGATGGAAGCAGGCTCGAAAAGTCTGCTTCCATAGGAGATACAAATTTTTAACATGGGATGAGTTTTCTATTGTGTACTATAATATTCTTTGCCTAAACGCATACATTTTCTCCAGATTTTCTTGATTCAATACAAATTAAAAATTTGTTTGAACAATTTTTAGAATAAATTATGGACCTGGCCTATGGAAGAATCTGTGTCGTATTTTAACATTTTTACAATGAAAAAGAAAAACTTTTTGTTAGCGAGTACTACAAGCAGTACTGGAGTAAATTCAGCAGTGATTTATACATTCAACATTGCCACTCTGGAACGTTGGTAAATAATTAATTATATGTACAGAATATATAAGTACTTATTGTCTTATCTAGGATAGTTTGTTTCGATTTCTTTAACAATGAAGAACTTCCTGGATATATTCTAGTCGAATCTGATATGGTTAAATCTTGTACACGCCAGGAGCCCGGGTGAATATAACCATATTATAATTTGTTATAGGTGAAAAACTGTAATCAATTTTCTTAAAAAAATCACATTTCCAAAACTAATCGTTTTCCGAGAAAACGGTGATAATTTTCGAATTCAGGAGGTTCAAAAGTATAAATATAGTCACAAAAAATATAATTTTTCAAACTAATCGCGATCCGAGAAAATGGTCCGACAAGCTTTAAATTGAGCTTTGTGCTGCTTTATAATAACCAAATACCAGGTTAAAATATCCCAGTATAACAATCATGAAAAAGCTGATATACGTTTCATATTTGGAAAGCGAATGGAAAATGTTCAAGAACCACATTTTTAACATGATCCTTACCCATATAGGCAGTTCTATTATAAAATGTTTCATTTTAACAAGCAATGTTAAATTAATGAACATTTATATGGTACCATTCCATGATTGCCATATTCATGATATTCGCATAGATCCGTTTAATTATGAAAATACCCAATATCCATTCAGTTTTATTGAGCCACTCTGTAAACCCATTTTATTCCATTTTCAGGTATTACCAATCGATCCAACTACCGCACGCCTCACATTCATCATGTCTGACCACCATAGATAGAGATTTCTACCTAAGCTTTACGCAACCTGCATCAAACAATCTACTAATATACCAATTTACCGATGGACAATTCAATTTGTTCGATGAATTAATCAGCTTCGAGGTCAACCAAGTGGTGTGCTTTGAATACGGCTTCAAATCGTTTATCGCATTCAATGGCATGAACGCTAGCATCTATGAATTTACAGCGGAAGGTTTAGACCAAAGGGAAATTGTCAATTCAAATCTGGAAGGCATAGAGTTTTGGTTACCGATTCCTGTTAACACGTATCGAGATGAAACGATCTTACTGTGCCAGAGAAGGTTGGATCATAGCACTCACTTTTCTTTTGACATTGATGTTGTGACTTATAATGGCAGAAGGTAAGTGTATACGTTTATTACTACTAACCCTTCAATTTAATAATTAACCACAACATATTTGTAATGCTAATGGTTCAATGTTAGGTGGATGGTTCAATCATTTTGTGAGCACACAATGAATTAATAAATTAATTAAAACGCGGGGGAGAGATTCCTCGCATGGAGGCCATCAGTCTAGCCCAGCCCAACCTCATGAGCTTGATACTTCTTAAATCATCTGTTTCAGTACCTAGCTGTAGCAACTGTAGCCAAACTGTCTTTAATACGAAATTAATTTCAGATTTGAAGAACATGCCGATATCCCGTGCTCATTATTTGGAGAACAACAAAACGGCCTTCGGTGTCTTGTGGAATATAACATGAAAACTGGAATAATAGGTAAGCTAATATCAACAAATAAAATATCTAATAAAAAATAGACCTGACCTGTAGACCCAGTGAAAAGGCAGCTTATTGTGTTACATCATTTCTGAGCAAACAATAAATTAACCTATGAATGAATTAATTCATTAAAACGCAGGCCATCAATCTAGCTCGACATAGCCCGGCCCAACTTCTTTAGCTTGATCCTTTTTAAATCATTGGATTCAGTAAGTAGCTATAGCAACTGTCGATATCCTTCTCTCGATTCTTATAGTATAACCATCAAATTCCTTATGCCATTGAGATCTATATATTTGGTTATTTATATTATTGGAAAAACACATTTACATTTTATTTAACATTTTAGGCAGCTCATACGTCGCCCTTGAAGACCGTTTATCGCTTATATTGCCTAAATATAACAGTACTTCAATATTATTTAATTTGGAAGTTGGCCTCAGGAACTTGGAACATCCGGCCAAAAAGGAACTCCACTCATTCCTAGACCTCCAGAGGACTTTGCAGGTAGTGTATTAATTTTGCTCTTCTTATCAGTGAATATTTCGAAAAATTTCACGATTATTGCTGGGAAACTTTTAAAACAGGAAACATTAAAGAGATGCAAGGATGGCTTTGAACAAAGTTTCATGATATACAAAAATTATAATTTTAGTACAAAGTGTATGTTAATCAATGTAAATCTTATTATTTTTGAAATGTTCGAAAGGGTCCGAAAGGCTGTTATTATTGTTAGCTTCAAGTACTAAAAATCTTTCTCATTTTATATAAAAGGAATATGTTCATATGAAAATCATGTCTATATATCTATATACACAGCAATTTAATGGACATTTAATTGGTCAATAGATATCATAATTTTAGAATATCCTTTCTCTTTTGTTTGAAAGCATTCTTAATATTGAAGAAGCTGCTATGTGTTGGTAACAGCAACAGCACTGGAATGGTCAAGGTGTGGCCAGCGCGACCGCCAGATCTTAAGCCCTTTAACTTTTTCTTTGGGGGTATGTTAAAATAACGCAGCATGCATAACGGTTAGGTACTCCAGCTACAGCTAAAGCGCGTTTTCCGAAATCTCAGAAAAAAAGTTGAGTGATGGATTAGTGAAAGGTAAACAGAGAATTCGAAGAAGTCTTGACTAATTTTATTATATGAAATTGAAATTAAAGGATTTTAATTTTTGAAATAAAATCACTATTGAAGGAATAAATTATGCTACAAATATATGCTAATATTGCTGGAAATATCATCGTGGGAGATCATTTAAATTTTTGTTCGTTTGCTCTTACTACATCAGTTTTTCAAAAATTCATCATCTATCTACAATAATTTTATGCAATACAAACTACCAGGTTGTCGTTTTAGGCCATGATAGACGATCAAAATAAAAAAATCTCCGAACTCACTGAAAGACAAAAAATGTTCGCGCTCGAAAGTACACAGGACCTAAAAATGGCCGAAACTTCCGTTGGATCGAAATCAAATCTGGAAGAAAATCCAGATCTTTTAACATTAAAAAACGAAGTGCTGGATGTCATTAATGAAATAGAAACCCTGAATGCAGAAGTTAAAAATACCAGGCCATTATTGCAAGGAGGAAAATATGAAACCATTATCTTTAACGGGCCTGTGGAAATTGACGGAGATCTAAGGACAGAGACCCTTAGTACTGAAGATGCGGAATTGGTGGACCTCTTAAATGATATTGTCAGGTAAGAATACATAGTTATTTATGCAATTTTGAGGGCACTAGTCCGAATTCAGCAGGAGATGGTACTTTCCTCTTATTCTTAATATATCGAATCTTTTAGAAAAGATCAACTTAAACCTATTCAAGGACATACGACTTTCAATAATTTAACTGTTGACGAATTGTTCTTCGAAAATGTCAATGGTGTGCCTAGTAGCGAATTTGTAACTAGAGATGATGAAACAATTGAAGTTAATGGTGATATAACATTCGAGAACCTAGTTGACACAAAAAATATTATTTTGGCTGCTGGAACTGTAAACGGCATTGAAATTGATAAGTGGGTTAATGTTGATAACTTGGTAGAAGGTAAGTGTTTGTATACATACGTACTAACCTAAATTAAATGATAAAACTGAAACAGCGATGTTTTCATAATTATTATTATCCTTTAAACGTTTTAAGGTTCCTTATCCTTTCAACAATTGGTTGCAAGAAATGATGTCCAAACAAAACTACTCAACGGTCAAGACATCGTGGCGAATTCCACAAATGTTTCACAATCAACTATAGATATCCTTGATAACCTGGAAAATTTAGTTATTCCTGGAAACGTGACGGTTCAGACCTTAAACGGACACGATTTCGAAGGTTTCCTTCGGAAATTGTGCATAAATAATGTCGAATGCCATATACCCAGGCTTAAGTTATCAGGAGTAAGTATAATAAACTTAATTAAGTCACAGTTGAATATAATAATCATTTCAGGCTATGACCATTCGAGGAGATGCTGATATAAAATACCTAAATGGCCTAAAATTTCCAGACGACTATGTCACCTTGGAATCTAAGGAGCCGGTTGTTATAACAGGTAAACAGGTTTCCATTATAGATAAATAGATTTTCTTTACTGTCCATATTTTTGTCCCAAAGAGTGCCTTTTCGCAGTAATTCTTTATCTCACAATTTAGCGTTGAAAAGTCATTTTCTGATAGAGGAAGTATCTAATGGTTTGATCTCAAATTACCTTTTAATCTCTACGATAAATTTAATTAGGAAATTATTCCATTCATTTCTGCCTTGCAAATAGTTTGTGCTCAGTAGCATATATGCATTCATTATAAACGAAACTAGCCACTTTAAAATGTATACACTGGTGTCAGATGTGGGGTTAATTTGGGTTATTGGTGTCAGGTGTGGGGTTAGTTTGGGTTATTGGTGTCAGATGTGGGGTTAGTTTGGTTTAGTACAGAGTGATTGCGTATAATGTTGCCTTTCTTTAATTTGTTTATTTTTTGCACCAGAAAAAAATGTGAAAAGCACAAGTTGTAGAGATTTATGCAAAGTATTTACAGGCACCTACTGGCCCTAAATATAAAGAGTATCTGCTAACATCAAAAACCTGAAATTTACAGGCTTTTAGACAAAAATCGAATTTTATAAAAAAGAGAGATATCAAAAAGCTGAGAAATAAATGTAACTTTATAAGCAAGAAACTAACAAAATATCATTTAATTTTCTTCTTTTAATGGAAACCCAATACTTCGAATTGTCCGAAGGTGTGCGAAAAGAATGCATTGACTGGTGTCAGATGTGGGGTTGTTTAGGTTAGTACAGAGTGATTGCGTATAATGTTGTATTATTATTTTTCGCACCAGAAAAAAAAGTGAAAAATAAAACGTATTTAAACATCACGGAACGGACAGTTGCAACACTGATGGTAAAAAACGTCACTGCGTCGGACGTGTAAACAGACGAATCATAAAACTAGCAACGATATTTTATTTTTCATTGATACTGACACAGTGTCACGGGCCGATTTGGCTATCGTATATCGAAGCGTAAATAACATCAGAACTCGTCTCCGTCCCTATATTTTCAAGCGCAATTATATTTATTAGCGTAAAACCTTCGTAGGTTCCGTCCGGCTTTCGTATCCTTCCGACGAGAGCTCTGGGCGAAGCAGTTAAGTGTAAAATTTGTGTCGCTAGATAAATTTCAATTTTGAACGTATTGAATTTGGCGCGTAAGGACCCCGAGAGTAAACTCGGTGGTTTCTAGTGTTTCCGGTTCCTTTTAAGCTCGAGTGAAGGTTTTGCGCCTATTCGAAGAAAATAAAAAGCGTAACAAATTTTTGGCGCTCAACGTGGGGCACTGCTCTAAAATCCGTTAGATGTAGGTTCCTCTTTTGAGTCATAGGGTTAGGTATTAGGTTATAGTTTTATAAGGTTTGGTGATATGGAACCCACTGGTTATGGATTGGTGGTTTGTGGTCCCATTAGGCAAATGTATGGGAATCCGTTAGTCTTGGGTTGTTAGTTGAAAATGGACTTCTAGTTATTTTCTTTACCTTATCTCGTTACCTTGCTTTATCTTATGTTTTTGCCTTACCTTAACTTACCTTATTTTATATTGTTTACCTTCCCCTGTTAATTTATCTTTCGTGTTCCTAGGGTGCATACGACCCCGCATCTGTGGGGTACTGCTCGGGAATTTGTTAGTTGTAGTCCTGCTAGGATTTATAATATGGAGGTCTATTAGTTATAGGTTTTTTTGTTTATGAGGCTTTACATATCCATAATACGGTTTAGATTACTTACTTGCTTTCACCTGTAAGTTTTTTTCTTATTTCTAATATCTGTGTTAGGGTTAATGCTTCTTGCCAGGCACATGTTACATGTCTTCTACTTCTGGACATTTTTAATTCTCATCCAGTTTAATTATCATTATCGTCGTCAATCTTTTTAGGAAGTTTTCCTCCTATCGTAGGAGAGGGGTAGTTGTCACGGGCTGATTTGGCTATCGTATATCGAAGCGTAAATAACATTAGAACTCGTCGCCGGCCCTATAGTTTCAAGCGCAATTATATTTATTAGCGTAAAACCCTCGTAGGTTCAGTTTTTCGTATCGTTCCGACGAGAGCTGGTTACTAGTGTGTTCCGGTGCCTTCTAGGCTGGAGTGAAGGTTTTGCGCCTATTAGAAGAAAAGACAAAGCGTAACAACGGCACTGATATGGAACTGATGTGTCTAAATATACCTTTCTATCTATTTTGCTGCTCGTTCATCCGTTTCACTTAAATATATTTTTTAATTGTTCCATTAAACTGCTGATTAACGGTTATACAATTTTCGATTTATTGCAGGTACTAAACAATTTAAAAATATTACAAGAGGCTACAAAGTGACCACGAGGAACAGTACCATTAATGGAGTGGATATCGATAATCTTATTAGTTTATCTACCGAACAACATATAACCTCAAATATAACTTTTGAAAATTTGGAAGTTGTCTCCGATTTAAACGTACGTATCATACATGCTTAATATATTTTGGGGTTCACGCTTGTCAATGTTTTTGTGCACACTGGTTCTAACGGTATCACCGGAGACATAGCTGACCACTCAGTACTCCCCTCCGCAAATTCAGGTCACTGTGACCCTACTAGTGGTAGGATTGACATTTAAATAGGCTGAAAAAATGGATCCTAATCTAGTCCCTTGTGAAACTCAAATGTTATGATTTAAGGGTCACTTAAGGCGTCTCGTGTTTTAACTAGTCTATCGAAACAAGAGAATGACTGCCCAAGGACCCCAACACAGCTTTGATCAAGACCATCAGGTTTTTCATTAGATATGTGTCGAAGGCCTTTGCCAAGTCAAAAAAATTGGCTAAGCATGATTATATCTTAATTCCTAGAATAGCTGCTACCATTTAAATCAGCTAACTTTGTCAAGATTATTTTTTTAAATATTTAAACGCAGTTGTTGGATACCATTCCATATTAAACTCGTGGGTTATGGCATATTTACAAGCTGCTTAAGCCCGTCAGGCTCTTGGGCTAAGCTTTTTCTTGCGTGACTTACACATAACATAACGCACTAGTCTAATAAACAGTTATTATTATATTATAATGAATCGTTATATAGATATGTTAAATCTGATAAATTTTAGGTTGGAGGTAAAGTGAAAGGAAAAGGAGTTGAAAACTTCCTCCCGAATATAGGTCTGACAGAAACGACCAATATTAACGCGAATGTCGAGTTTCTAGACCTAGAAGTTTTGGGCGACATAATAATAAAGAATAATTTTAATGGCACTGGATTTAATGATTATCTTAACAATATCGTATTAAGGGTAACACAATACTCCTTGATTTGACCTCAACCCGCTTCACAAAACTTGAATTTGTATTTTAGGATGAAAATGCAACAACAATCACTGGCATCAAGACTTTTCCTCAAGGATTCACAGTGTTGAACAATTTGCATATCACTTCAAACTTTATAAATAATATTTCTTTGGATTCAATCATCACCAAAGACACAGACCAAGATCTCCATATAGACACCATTATGGGAAATGTTGATTTTGACCATCTATACGTGACAGGACTGTTCGATGGGCATAATATTACCGATTTAAATAATACTTTAATTAGACTAAGCGGAAATCAAACTATCGAGTCTGAACTAGTATTTGAAGAAGATATTTCTGTTAATAACTTGATAGTCCACGAAATGCATAGGGAAGATGACGTTAATAGCACAATGGAAGATCAAGTTATACAATTTGATGAACTAGATATCGACAGTATTGTCGTAGAAGGAAATATTATCGGCAGTATTAATGGTTTCGACCCGAAAGAATTGGAGGAAAATTACCTTAACTACATGGGAAATCAATTCATATCTGAGCCATACTATATTGATAAGTTGATATGCGATGAATTCGATACTAAATTTATTAACAATTTAGCTTTCGATAGTGTATTTTCATATAAAAAGCTGCGTGAAAACATCACGGATATTTTAATGTATAGAAACGCAAGTGTTGACAGTAAGTTCCAGCAACTTTCCGTTATAAAACCCCAAATAAAAACTTTTTTTTTGCAGCTATCGCGGTAGAAGGAAGTTTAAGTGTTAAGAATATCAATGGCAGAGATTTTGAAAAAATACTTGAGAATCACGTTTGGACGAAACTTCATCGAAATTCAAGTAGTTTGACTATAGATGTAAGTTGCATAAAACTTTATCTTTGATGCTGTAGACAACCACTGTAATAAAACCTAAGAATATTTCAGGGTTTAGGCCCTCATCCATTTGGTTATCTTTTTTTGAGTCCGGTTTGAAGTTGTCTTAGAAGTAGTGTTTAGAAGAGAGAGACTCCTCCTAAGGAAGTAAACTCCCTCCTCCGAAGGACAGTTTCTCTTCATTATATAAGTTGATGCCTCCCTATAGAATCTTAATACATTTTTATCATTGTCTATCTTAAAGGTACAGACATAAGACATGAGTGTCGTATCAGCCTATGCCTTGTTGAATTATGTAGCGATTATCGACCCGTCAAGACTCCTGTCTCATAATAGAATAAGTGTATGCCTGCCTGTAAATTTCATCATCTTCTTCATCATTATTATAATTATATAGAATAATTTCCAAACTATTTCTAGTTTCTTCCACAACAACTCTTTTTCCATTAATATGTATAAATTATACATATTTAGATATTTTGGGCATTGTGCTACATGACTGGGATGGCGATGAAGAAGATGATGATGGCGAAGTTTATGTCATCAATGTGTCAAGCAAGGGGGGATTTTGTGTTTATAAGAAACATTAATCCTAGGATAATTCAGTAGCCATCAGCTATATGCATTATCAGTTATGATACCATCAGCAAGCAGTGAGTTGGATGAATCTGTGAAAAAGTTAAAAGAAGAATTTGGTGTATTAAAGGAAGATAATTTTTATAGTGCCATGCAAACTTGCTGTTATAGTGATTTAGCTGAACATTATTCATGTGTGCAATAATTTGAAAAATTCAATGTATTCAATGTGGTCGAAACGAAACAATTAGAACTTTTTGTTGAAGTGACTGGTTTGAAGAAATATATTGAAGAAGATCTAATCGTATCAGATGAAATAAAATTAGTAGAAGAAGAATTCCAATCTGAAATGTTTGTATAAGAACTGAAGAACTTTGCATTAGAAATTAAAACTTTCTGAAGCCCCAGATATATTGTGATATGAGACCTATATCCCACATGCAGAGTAATGGTCAGTAACTCCTTCTACTTTGTTCCTACAAGTGCAGAAGAACTTAAAATAGGACAATTTTGGGCATAAAGAATAAAAATAGCCCTGGGATCGATGAATTCCCTATTAAATTATTTTCAAATTTGACTGACCAAGTCTTGGAAGGTCTGGGTCAGTCAATTAATTTATCATGGGAGTCTGGAGTCTTTTCTTCATGGCTTAAACTGGCAAAAGTCATTCCACTAGACAAGAGCGGAGATTTGAAGGAGCTCTCAAATTATAGACCATTATCTAGTCTATCCAAAATTGTGGAAAAGCTCGTTAAAAAATTATGATATGATTTCTAAACTTCAACCCTGTGCTGAATTCTCATCAGTTTGGTTTTCCGGAGAGCCACAATACCAATGATGTCATTTTTCAGTTTTTGGAGGGACTCTATTTTGGCTGAAATAGTGGTGGAGTAACTGCGTCAGGTTTCTGTGACTTATCAGAACCTTTTGATCGTATTGATCACCAGATTCTGCTCCGGAAGCTTTATCACTATGGATTTCCAGGTATGACGCTTTCATGGTTTCAATCCTATTTGTCCTGACGGCGTCAGTTGGTATGTATTGGATCAACTCAATCTGAGATTTTGGAGCTTTTGTGGCGTTCTTTAGGGGTGAGTTTTGGCCCTGGTTTATTACTTATCTTCATAAATGACCTAAATGTTACTGGTAAATTTACTTTATTCCAAAATCCAGAGATAGAATCCCAAATGAAACCATCAGACAAGAAATGGGAATACAACACGACATTATTGATGACATTATAACTAAACAGCTAATATGGTATGGGCACGTCCAAAGAATGCCAGAACACAGAATCCCAAAGAAAGTACTAAACTGGAACCCCCAAGGAAACCGAAAACGAGGAAGACCACGCAGAAGCTGGAGAGACGGAGTAGATA
>MU189160.1:0-25786 GCA_016904865.1 Pissodes strobi | reverse complement strand
AATTTACTTTATTTGTTGACGACAACAACAACAAGCTATTCAGGTAGATCTTCATATGCTCAAGTCTTGGTGTGGCTCTAACCTGCTCTTATTAAATTCGTCATAAACAAATATTCTGTTATTTAGGTGTGATCTGGGACTTTCTAACCTCCACAATGTGTCAACTGAATGTCATTGTTAACTCTGAATTGAGATTTAAGTCTCATACTGCAGTTCTTTCAAAGAAAATTTCATTTGGTTGCTTTGTAGTGAGGATGGTGACGGTGGAACTGGGGCATTCCTTATCCAGACCTGTCTATTGAGTATTGAGTCAAGATTGAGGTGTAGAATCTGTTTTTGGGGAATGTCTAGTCATAACCCAGTGCAATCTCTTTTTATTCTACAAAAGCGAGCTACTAAGTATATTTATGCTACAAATAACAGGATTCATGGCAGACCACTGTTTATTAAAGAAAAAGTTTTAACTTTATACAGTTTATTGAAGTGAAACTTCTTTACAAGGGTAAAGTCGCTTATCAAAGTGAAACGCCCCATTAATTAGGCATGTTCCAGTTTAGCTAGAGGGTTGAAATTTTCAGGATTTCAAGACATGTAGCCGGGGTAACATGAGGCTCCTAGACGAAAACTGAACCCCGTATTCCCCCTTCGGCTAAAAGGTAAAGAAGTTCAACTACGAGATTGGGGATGACAAAAGAAAATTATTATCTTTTTGATACGTGCCATACACCCTTCGAATCGCCAAATTCTTAGAACCTTCCAGTTTCCTATGGTGTTTCCTATATTTGATAGGAATGGAGTATTTGACAACAGCATCAGCGGGTCCACGTTTGTGTGATAAGTCTCGAAAGGTATTTTGCCATAAAGGATTCCATAACAAGGCGTAGAATGTACGTAAAAATAATGTAGGTGTGGATGATTTCATTTGCAAGGATTATTCCACTGATAGTAATTTTTATTGTTATGGAATCTCCACACTGCCATAAAATGATACTTAATTCCAAATTTAGTACATTCTCTTTTCCATTTAACTGGAAAAATCATAACTTTTATTTTTTCTACGGGATTTATTAAGTATTACTGAATTTACCTATGGTATTTAATTATTCGATTACCTAACTACCTACCTGTGCTCCGGGAAGTTTTAAGGAAGTCACTCTACGTCGGTTCACCGTTTAAAGCAGTGTGGTCGGATGGAAGTTTGAGTTCATTACCTTTAGTGGCATTTTCCGCCATTATATAAATACCCTCGCCATACTCTCCGATATTTGAGCTAGGGCCTAATTTGTTCGCTTTCACGACGGTTCGTACAGATTTACGCTTCTTTTAGTGATCAATTTTGCGCCTAGAAAAATTAGAAAAGAGTAGAAAAATTTTGGCGCCCAACGTGGGGCTCGACCAATTTTTTTTTTGAGTGCTCACGTCAGTAATTAGTGCCCATTTATTACATTTTTGGCGCCCAACGTGGGGCGCCAAAAATTTGTTATGCTTTCCTATTTTGTAATTTTTCTAGACGCAATACCTTCACTCCAGAATTAGAGAATCTGGCAGTGAATAAAATTCAAAGTTAAATTTAAAATTGATCACTAAAGGAAGTGTAAATCTGCACGAACCATCGTGAAAGCAAACAAATTAAGCACTAGTTCAAATATCGGAGAGAAGGGGTGAGTATTTATGTAATGGCGGCAAACCAATGTAGAGTGAACTACACGACACTTCCAGGAAGAAAAGGAACTTCCTACAAAATCTCCACTTTAAAAATTTCGACTGGCCAATAGAAATATAGCATACCATTACATGTCCCATCCAACAAATTAGCGATTTTGAAAACAAAGAAACCAGAATTTTGGTACATTGGTTTCCACCATAATTTTTACCTGAACCAGACAAAAGGGCATAGTCATTTGACCCCTATTTCCATTAAATGAAACGTGCTAAAGAAAATCTCAATTCCCGCGCTGTCAAAAGATTCTCGACAATAACGCTTCATTCAAAAATCAGTACGAGTCTATAACGGAAACCGGCAATTCGAACCAAAACGAAATCTATGTGAATGAAACCGCGATTATCGATATTGAATTTCAGGGAAAGGACAACTGCAATTCACTCTCAACACTTCATCCACCGGGCGGTAGAGGTCATTACATGAATAAATATTTTCACTTGGATCGACATCATCTTGACAAAATAATTATTCACCATTTTGTCAAAAACACTTTTAAATTAATTAAATCATGAAAATTTGGCCACTGTATACAAAATGAAAACTGAACACGTTACAGCTTTATGAAAAAAAAGACAAAAATTTTTGAAAAAATGGGAAAAACGTAAAAAAAATTTCGGAAAATTAATAAAAGTTTTATAAAACGAAATAAGAAAAAAAAATCATTAAAAAAGGCAAAAGTTTGTTCGGAAAGCTAATAAAAATATTATAAAATAAGAAGAAAAACATAAAAATAAGGTATTATAAAACGAAATGTAGAAAAAAAAATAATAATCAAAAAACAAAGTTAGAGAAACTCGGTTTTCGGCGAAAAAAAAGTTGAATAAAAAGGGGAAAAATCAAAAAAAGTGTTTAAACCGGGGGCAAAAGTTGAGAAAAAAAGTAAAGAGACTCTTTCAGTGCGCTTATAAAGGTGAGTCACATATTTTTTTTTAGAAACGGTTACACTTGTGCTTAAAAGTCGACAAAGACTGTTGTCTCGTAATGTTTTCCACGTTACCCCAAATATTTCCGACTTAATGCTAACGGTTCCTCGCTCAGCATTAGTAAAGAGTTCAGTTATTTATGAGAGTGTCAAGATATATAATCATTTACCGTACAATTTAAGACGGTTAGATGCTCTAAAACTATTTAGAAGAAAGGTTAGGGGACTTCGAAGTGATAAAGCCTATTATTGTTTGAGCGAGTTTTACCGTGATAGTTTTTAGTTTTGGTTTTATCTTTTATTTTTCATCGTTAGTATTTAGTCCTCAATGTTTTACTTAATCGAAGTTTTATATTTTATCAATGTGTCTATTATAATTTTTGTTTGTTTCATTTATAGCCCAAAAGCTTTCTCTTTCAACTTTTATGTTATTGTTATTGTTAGATTTGTTATTGCCATTGTGATTATGAATTTTCGACAAGATGTAATGTCGTTTGACTATAAAGCTTATTTTGACTTTGTCTAAGTGAGTAGCGATTTTCTAAAAAGCAAAGACAAGGATACTAAATTTTAAATTAAAGAAATAAATGCAGAGCTGCTAGTTTTATCAAACATATTTAAGTTATTTGCTTTAATATCAGAGTAACTCCGCATTTACTGATGAAAGTAACTCCTTCTTTCCTCATGAGACAGCCTTTCTCATATCTTACAAATCCATAAAGAAGTTTAACCCTTAAAATTTAAGTTTTTTCTGGACTAACTATTTCTGAAGAACCAGTTTCTGAATGGACCCTTTTGAGTGCTAGATTTCTTAATTTGAGCTCTTCCATAGAATACTAAATTTTAAATTAAAGAAATTAATGCAGAGCTGCTAGTTTTATAAAACATATTTAAGTTATTTGTTTTAATATTAGAGTAAATCCTCATTTACTGATAAGACTAACTCCTTCTTTCATCATGAGAGAGCCCTCATCATGTCTTACAAATACATAAATAAGTTTAGTCCTTAAAATTTAAATTTATTCTGGACTAACTATTTCTGAACTAACAATTTCTGAATGGACCTTTTTGAGTACTAGATTTGTTAATTTGAGCTCTTCCATAAAATTCTAAATTTTAAATTAAAGAAATAAATGCAGAGCTGCTAGTTTTATCAAACATATTTAAGGTATTTGTTTTAATATTAGAGTAAATCCTCATTTGCTGATAAGACTAACTCCTTCTTTCATCATGAGAGAGTCCTCATCATGTCTTACAAATACATAAATAAGTTTAACCCTTAAAATTTAACTTTATTCTGGACTAACTATTTCTGAACTAACAATTTCTGAATGGACCCTTTTGAGTACTAGATTTCTTAATTTGAGCTCTTCCATAGAATACTAAATTTAAAATTAAAGAAATTAATGCAGAGCTGCTAGTTTTATCAAACATATTTAAGTTATTTGTTTTAATATTAGAGTAAATCCTTATTTACTGATAAGAGTGTAACTCCTCCTTTCCTCATGAGAGAGCCATCCTCATGTTTTATGTGTAGACGAGGAAAGCAAATGTATTAAGGTTCTACAGGCAGGCAAGTTCTTATTTCACGTCGAGAAAGAACCCTCCCGGAGAAGCGATTTTACCTCCTCCAGTGAAATACTCCTAGTATCTTTAAGGTAGGCAAAGATAAAAAATGTATAAGATTCTACAGGAAGGCAAAACTTTATTTCACTATGAGACCGAATCCTCCTCGCTCTCATGAATACACTACTACTAGAATTTTCTGTAGAAATGTCAAAGACCCCATAATATCCCCATAACTTATATTAAACTTAGCGATTATTTTCCAGGGAGATGTATATTTTGAAACACTACAAATTGAAAAGCTAGCAAACACCCATTTCGATCAGTACGTTAACAGTTTGATTTTTAAAAACGAAACCGACGTTGAAATTGAAAATTCAGTAATTTTTGAAAATGGAATAAGAGTTAAGAAGCTAATAGAAACAGAAAAACTGAATGATATTGCCCTGGAACATATCCTCAGGAAGACTGCAAACCAGACTGTTGTCGGTCCGATCCATATTTTAGGCGATGTCACCATTGAAGAGGACGTTACAGTAGAGGGAATGATTAACAATGTCGACGTGAAGTATTTGCTGGATAATTTTGAAATGGGGGAAGACTTACTCAAAGTTAAAGGCAAGTATTTTTAGTCGTGTTCTATGCTACATAGTTATAATTCCTTGATCTAAACTCGATGAAAGAAAGGGATAGCAACAATTTTTTTTAACGTGTGCATTAAGCATTTTAGGCCCAATCTAAGCTTGCAGAATGTTGAAAATGAGTATATATACAGTTGATTTTACAAGAGAAGTACTAACCTGAAATATGAGCCAAATATAATTCACGCATAGTTCATTTAAAAATTCCTTATGTAGTGCGTATGTTTTGATTAATATTTCATTAAAATCCTGTCAGTGATAAGGTGGGGAAATATATATAAAACGGGAAATATAATTTTCGTAAAAATGGTAATAAGCAGGTACTTCCTGACACAGTGTTTCCTGACCTCAATAAATATTACTGCATTATTAATAATTCACAATGAAAAATTTTCCTCGAGGTTTTCCTTGAATATGTTTAATCGGTATTTTTTATTCATTAATATACTAAGAATACTTCCTAATCTTTTGAAATCCATTAATAAATGGCAAATGTAATGATTACTGCTAAATAACGGAAAAACATGAAGATGGACAAAAGTTCATTAACACATTATAAATATATTGTGCAAAATCATTATAAATTTCATGAGACAAAAAAGCAAGCGCTTGTAAAGACGAATTTTTCTTTTACAAACCGAAACTAACCCAAAATAATAGAAAAACAATTTCCGGTTAGTTTGGGTTGGGAATTTTTTCTTCTATGTACGGTGATTATCTTCTTCTTCGAGTGCCCTATCAGTTATCTGATGAAAGGTACTACCTCTACAGCGCAACCCCAACACGGTGATCAAATGTACTTTTTTTTGTAGAACAGTACTCTTTTTTTAAACACTGGCCTACTGTCCTTCGGGATGAGGAAGATACATTCTTGTTGGACAATATACCACACGGAGTTGACACCCCAGGAGGAAGGGGAGAGAACTCTGTAAGTGGTGGATAGGGTTAGCAACAGGGAGTGAGGTTTATACGTGGGGATAGGTGAAATGGAGTTTAAAAGTACGATTCGGGACCCTAAGAAAAGGGAGGCTTGCCGAGATGATAGGATACCAAACGAGGCTATGAAAGCAATATGGGAAGGTATTGGGGGATCGCTGTTGAAGGTGTTTAATAGGGAGATTGGCTACTTCCCGAAGATCTGGAAGGTAGCGAGGATTCGCTGGCTCCCTAAGGCGAAGGAAGGGTTTAGGCCTATAAGCTTGCTACCCACCTTAGGGATAGTGTTGGATCGAGTGTTGAATGAAAGAGTGAGAACTTGGTGTGAGAGTAAGCTGAAGTTCAGTGAGAGTCAGTTTGGGTTCAGGGGAGGAAGGGACACGATTGGGGCGATTGAAAGTATGTTACGAGTGATGAGGGAAGCAAGGGAGAGTGGTTTGCATTGTATGATTGTTACCCTGGATCTGAGGAATGCATTTAATTTGGCATGGCCGGCAACGATCGATAGGGAAATGGAGAGAATTGAAATGCAGAAGCGAATGAGGGATATATGTTGGAGTTTTTTAGCGGAGAGAAAGGTGATGAGTGGGAAATCGGTAAGGCAACTGGGGAGAGGATGTCCACAGGAGTCGAGCCTGGGGCTATGCATGGCAGGGTGGCTGAGAAGGATGTCTGACCTAGAGAAGGAGAAGTGGGGGGAGTGAAAGGGCTGGTTTTCGCGGATGACCAAGTAATTATGATTCCGGGGAGGTCAGTGCGCGAAATAGAGAGAAAATGGGAGAGAACATGGACAGAGTGTAAGAAGTGGGAAAGAGAAAGTTTTGCGGAGTACAATAAGGAAAAGACTGAGGTTATGTTGGTAGAAAGAGGAGGGAAAATTCGGGAACCGGATGTTAGAATAAATGGAAAAAGGATTGAGTATAAAGAATATGTGGATTTCCTGTGCTTGAGGATTGATAGGAAGTTGAATTTTATCGAACATGTAAAGATGGTGAGGATGAAAGCGGGTGAGTTGGCGATGAAACTCTGTGCGTTAGCGAGGAATGTACACGGAGTGAACAAGGATAAAGCGAGGATGATTTACGATATGGTGATAACCCCAGCGATTTTGTATGGGAGTGAGGTGTGGGGCATACGAGCAAATGATACGAGGGTTAAAAGACAGTTGGATGCGACGCCACGTATGTTTGGACTGATTGTGGCTAGAGCGTATCGGACAGTGGTGAGTGAGGGTCTTCAGGTTATGAATGGGATGACGCCTCTTGATATAAAGGCGAAGGTCAGGGTGAATTTAGGGAGCAGATGAGAAATGAAAGGAAGGAGAATAGAGTGAGAGAAAGAGATAGAGAATATCCACCGGAGAGACTGAGGAGGAAGAGTAGGGGAGACGTTGGTGAGGAGGAGGTGAAAGTGTATGTGGATATGAGTGAAAAGAAGGGAGTAACGGTTATATGATGGTTGTCGGTTAGGGTCAACGGAGAGACAATAATAGGAAATGGGAGGATTAGGAATGGTGTTGGGGGAGTGCAAGGAGAGCTTTTTGGAGTGGAGTACACCAGGGAGCACATGCTGGATGAGATAGAAAGGGAACAGGAGTTGGGAGATTATAGGATCTTCACTGATTCAGAGATGGTGGTGAGAATGTTATACAATTATAAGACGCGGCATAAGTGGGTGAGAGAGGTCCGATGCAGAATGAGAGAATTGGGGATGAATGGGTTCAGAGTGAATCTGGAATGGATGAGAAGAACGCCAGGAGGTATGAAAGTCGCGGATAGGGAGGCTGGGAAAGGCAGGACGCAGGGAAGGGAAATTGGGGGTGGCGAAAGGAGGAATCTATTAGGGCTCAAGAACATCAAGAAAGCGAGAATAGAGGTAACAATGGGGACATGGCAAGATCCCACCTGGATGTGGGGTTGCGCGATGATAAGGGACACCGATATGGACAAGTTACCTATGCACTGATGAGATATTAAGGTGTATTAATAATAAGTCAAAATGTCAGTGGCTTGGTGGTGAGGTGGTGGGTAGAAGATAAGTTAGGTTAAGGATTCTATGTATTAGATGTAAGGTCTTTTTGTTTTATGAATTGCGAAATGTTAGGAACAAAAGAGGGTAAAAAAGATAGTCTTCTTTTCCGCTACCGGCGTCCGTACCTGCCCTGGGGTCCTCGGATCGCAGAACAGGTGCGGGCCCTGGGTGAAGCGAAGTTGGTTAGGGCGTTTCCTTGAGAGTGGTTTCTTTAGATAGTGGGTGGAAGTTTGCTAATGCCGGAAGGTGGGAGGCTTAAAGTTTCATTTATGTCCTTCAAAGGTTAGAAATTTCTGAAAAAGATATTAAGAATCAAGTTATTATTTTTTTTTCCTCAACATTTGTCCCCATCTTCGACACTTTTTTTTAATTATTTTCCCCTTTTTTAAAATTCTTTTTGCCAAAAATCTCGTTTTTCTAACTTTTGTTTGTATTTCATTATTTCCTTTTCTTTATTTCGTTGTACCATAATAGCTTTTATTAATTTTCCGAACAATTTAATTTTTTTATTCGGTTTTATAATATTTTATTAACTTTCCGAAAAACCTTTTGTTTTTTTTATAACTTTTTTGTTCTTATTTCGCTATATAATACTTTTATTAACTTCCGATTTTTTTTTTATAAACGTGTTTTTTTCAATTTTTGCTCATTTTTTCAAAATTTGTTGTTTTTTCTTTTCATAAAGCATTTTTTTCTTCCCACTTTTGCCATCCTTGACCTCGTAGCTGAACTCGTTCGCCTTTTTTTCGCCGGAAACCGCGTTTCTCTAACCTTTTTTTCTTCGTTTTTTTTTAATTTCTTTTTTTCATACTTTTATTAACTTTCCGAACAATTTTTTACCTTTTTTTAATTTTTTCCCAATTTTTCGGAAAAGTTTAGGTATTTGGGAAGGTGGGGGTATAATTCTTTGTTAGATTTTTGATCCGAGGCTACGTAGCAGAGATATCGGCAAAAAACGGTTTTTACCCCAAAATCCCCCCTTAAATTAGAGCCCCGGTCCCCTAAACGGTCAAAGGAAGCCCCCCCCCCCCATGAGGTGCACCTACCATAAAAATTTCAACCCCGTAGCTCTTCCCGTGCTCCCGAAATTTTGTTTTTTTTTTTTTTCTTCCCCCCCCCCCCGGGACGAACGGGGGGGGGGGGGGGGGGGTTACGTGGGCCCAGATTTCGTCCAGGATCCTCATTTTACTCCGGCTACATGTCCTGAAATTTTCAACCCTATAGCTACCCTGGAACATACTTAATTAAAGGGGCGTTTCACTTTGATAACCGTTTCAACTTTGATAAGCGTTTCACTTTGATAACCGCTTCAACTTTGATAAGCGTGTCACTTTGATAAGCATTTAATTTTTTCTGACTTTTGTCGCTAAAGAAGTTTCACTTAAAAAAAATAATTATGAAAAAAAATAGAAAACTCTTTTTTTGTGCATGACGTATTTAGATTTTAGCCCACTGTGTAGACATCTGATCGCCTTCCAAAGAACCAGTAGGCGAGCGGTCGACGTCACAAGTGTATTTTCCCGAGAAGCTAATTGCGCTGTTTCACTTTGTTGCATTGCAAGAGGCTATACTAATGAAGAAGAGAGAACGATATTTTGTCGTAGTTAGTAGCATCTCGTTTGCTTATGTTTGCTTTGCAGTGAGCTGCAGGCGCAGTATGAAAGCAAAATCAAGTGTTCCACCGCATATTGCGGCTGAAAATTGACATGCTAGACTTATCAACGGTGCTCTCCTATCCGAATTCAAAATGTACTATTTTTAAACATTATGGTCACCCTAAAAAACTGTATAATCTTATCTCCAAAAATGAATTTACATTTATTTTAGGAGAAATAATGTTCCAAGAGATGGCCTCTATACGAAATCTAACAATCGATGGTACTATCAATGGAAAATACTTTAATGACATAAAAGATCAGTTTGTCTATACCAACCGTGATATTCATTTGGGAAAGGATATTGTGTTCAACGAAACGGTACGTCCGATAGCAAATACATTAATGGCTAATAAGTAACACTTTATTTCAAATTTTAAGGTTCACATCGATGGTAATCTGGGAATAGCCCATGACATCGACGGCATAGATCTATCAGAATTTGCTCCGAAAGTAGTTCTGGTCACTCAGGATACTGATATCGATGGACCAATTAGATTTATTCACCCCGTTGTATGTAAAAGGCACCTGAACGTTGAAGGAGAAATGAATACCAAGTTGCTATTTGGCAAAAATTTCGAGGAACATGTTAACGCAGGAGTTTTTGTTAATAAGGGATTACTTCCAGGTATCATCTTAGTTAATATTTAGTTAAAATGCTGATGCTGATGATACTCTTTTGTTCCAGGACGTTATCATTTCGAAAACATAACAATTCACGAAAACTTGAACACTAGATTCATCAATAACCTCAGCATGGACACCATAATTCCATTGAGAACGGTCCAGGAAATAGATGAGCTTGATATCGGCGAAATGTCGGTGGTTAATGATTTTGACGTTGGCAATACTGTTAACGGAGTAAATTTAATGGTTGAGAGGGACAGGACACTATTGGTAGTAACGTTAAGGAACTAACAGAAATATTGTACTAATCCAGTAATTTTTAGAGCAACGTCGAGCAATATGTGCCATCGGAAATAATATTTCTCAATAATGTGCTAATTGAGGATAATTTAGTGACACCTGCCATAAACAATAAACCGATGTCCAAAATAGTGACGACAAATACCGACCAGAATTTGTCAGCAGCATATCACTTTAACTCAAAAACCTTGGGAGATGGACACTTAATAGGTGAGCCAAGCAAATCAACGAAGACTTTTCAAGGTTATAGTTTATATTATTCTTTTTAGTGAAAGGGCTTATCAACGGTATAAATTTAACATCTCTGCCGGCGCACCCAAAGGAAGTCCAACATATTAAAGAAAACTGGATGGTATTGGAAAACCTCAACCTGGTTGGACCCGTAAGTGGAGATGGCATGATGAACGGCATTAACATAACCCAACTTGTCGAAGACATCAGAGAAAGGGAAAGGTATTTTTGTGCCGTTGAAACAGGCATTACGGTAAGTACGTAAATAATCAAATGATCATAATATACCAACCGGCCGAACTAATTGTAGAAAGACTACGACCATTTATGCGAAGACTTAACGTACATCTACAAGAAAACGAAGCAGCAAATTTACAAGTTCAAATATTTCGAGGAACTTCAAACGTTGTCGCTTCCGAACGACATACATTACGTAAAACATTTCGAACATCGAGGAAAATCGTATTTGCTCGTAAACGAAGAGGGAAGTTGTTTTTCAGATATTATGGAGTATGATGGGCTTCACGGATTTTCGAAAATCAGTACCGTCCAAACGGGCGGCATTTCCCAAATCGCAGTTTTGAACGATAAGAACGATTCGTATTTAGTAACTAGAGGGCTTGACATAGACGATTTAATTTGTAATATCAGATTTAGCACCGTGGTCTGGAAATGGACGGGCGAGGATCGGCTAGTAAGAAAACTCAAATTTATAATTATATCGAGGTTTTATTGCAATGGAAAATAAGCTTAAAGCGAACAACGTATAGGCATATTTTTACGATTACACTTATACCACACACACACGCAACGATTCAAATATTTTTAATATGATCGATATTTCAGGTGTTGGCTAGCATTGAAGCACAAGAGTTATTACAAGAAGCTCACGTACCTCTAACGTTTTACGGATTGAAGAATGGCGTTGTAACTGAATTTATAATAGATCCTTCATCAGAATTGGTAATTCAAAAATATAGGAAGTGGGATATAATGGAAGGTAATTGCTTTGAGCCATACTTATTGATTTTATTAATAATACCATCAACTAATGGTTTTTGAACATTTGAACTACTGGAAGCAAAAGCTTTTTGGTAGGTATATTGAAACTTTATTATAAGAAATTCTAAATTAATTAGCATTTAAGTGACGTGTCTGATATGAGTACAACATGCCAGAAAATCGCATCGATTTAATTGAAAGTGAAAAACTGCTGCTTTTTTACTTTTGGGCATGAAAAGTTTAATTCAAGAAAACGTGGCAGATAGGGTAAACCGTAGCCTACCGGATCTATCGGTAGGCTACGGGTAAACAGCCCAATTATTGGCACATTAAGGTAACGCCATCGAATTTATGGAAAATTAAATATTTTTTGAAGCAAAAACTGCAATTTTTACAGTTCAAGGGAATAAAGGAAACCCCATTTTAGTTTTCCTACGTCTGTTTTTTGCAAATAATATTGCAGAATTTATTAAGGCCGTTTTCCAATTATTGGCACCTATATGCCCAGTTATTGGCACAGTAGTTCTTCTAGTTGTTGGCACCTTTAACATAACGTAGTTAAGTAAGAAATGCATAGGTTTTCAATATCTCTAAATGATTTTATTAAAAAAAAAAAACATACTAATAAATCCAAATTTACTCTTTGGCCACTGTATTCAAATTAACATAATGAACTAAAAATAAAGTAAAGAAAGTAAATAATTATTTATTTAAGGAATTACAGGTTTTGCACAGAATTTTTTCTTTATAAATGTTATGTTTATGTAAACATTTATAATGAGAACTCCTTTTACAGTTGGAACATTTAATTCGAATAATTGTTGTACCAATGTTATAGGTACAAATAAAACATAAACCATCTTTCACCAATATATTATTTTTTAGAGTGTCTTTTTTTGGAAATATATTTTCACATGATTCATCTGCATTATTCTCGTGATTAGGTTTGTTACCAAACAAGTTTCTTACATGACTATTAGTATTTTCAACTTTTTTGATTAATTCTTTAGGTTCAATTTCAAACATATGTTCTTTGCCTGAATGCCTGAATCAGGTAGATTTAATAGATGCTTGGTATCTTTTTGTGAACATTTTGTTTTATTTTGATTAACATTTGCATTTGACGTCGTTGGTATATTTACTTTTAAATATTTTGTTTTTTCGGTTCTTTATCAGTTATTTACTAAGCAGTTTTTCTTCAGCTTTAACTTTCTTTTTGAATCTATTTTCTTCTTTTTTTCTTTCTTTTTCATTTCTTTTATCTTCTTTTTCCTGAAGATGCTTTTTATAGTCTGATGAAACCAAGACATAAGATACTCTTTCTGAATTCCTTTTTCCTTTTCTTTTAGGAGATTTGGGGTTTTCTAAGAAGTTTAGTAACGTGCTCTTCTCTAAAATATTCTCTTGACTCTTTTATTCTTGATTCAAAATTTCGTTATAAATTTCTTTGTCATTGATATATTGGTTTTCAATACTATCGTTTTCTGACTATCCATCACGGGCATATGAACTTTGTTCTAAATTAAAACCTTCTTGCAGGTTTTCAAAATTGTTGATTTTATTTATTTCTATCTTTCTTTTATTATCAGTTACGCTTATTTCCTCTAATACTTCGCTTTTTTTCTTTTTGTTCTTTACACCAGCTATGTTTATGAATAAATGTTTTTTCTTCTACTTCTTCCTTGTTATTCTTATCTTTACAATTTTCGAGTTGTTCTTTATTTGCTTCGTCATAATGTTCGTCTGTTTCAGTTTCGCATGGTATATTAAAGACTACGGGCATATTTAAAATACCAGATGCAGTCAAGTCCGCTCCTTCATGAACTTCTATAATACTGAGGTCTAAATCGGTCGTAGATTTAAGCTTGGAGTATATATTTTTCAAAATTTGAAAATATTTGTAATTTTCGTGATCTGAACTTCCGTTTTCGAGCTGCTTGATTATTTCGTAATCCACTAAGTTGTCAAACCCTTCATATCATATTGTTCTTAGATAACTCTCGGCTTCATCACTAGAACTAATAGGCCTCATTGGGTCTTGCAAAACATTTTTCCAAGGCATTTAGAAAAATCTAACGCGCAAAGGTTCCATGGATACAACATACAACCCACATGCTCGAAAGCGTTTTATTATACTGTCTTTCGTAAGTTGCGGAATAGCCTTTGCTAGAATTGGGGTGAAGTATTGCTTTCCCAACTGGCAATATGGATTATCTCTTCTCCATTCAAGAACGCATTTTTTCCAGAAGACCTTTAGTGGCTTAAAGCATGCAACATCAGCTGGTTGCAAAATTCTCGTAGCGTTAGGATATAGCGCTATCAAAATTATTTGTAATTTAGTACAGACCTTGCTAAGATCAAATGTTAAGTGAGTCTGATGGCCATCTACGAAATGAATCACTGGAAATTGAACGTTGGCTTCAACGAGATTTTTGGAAAATATGTTTTTTATGTAATCATCAAACACTTCAGATTTCATCCAACCATTATCCGTCATAGCGACACCCCAATTGTCAGGAATACTACTTGTTACAGCTGCAGTTAATCTCTTATTTGGAAATATTATAAGGGGTGGTGTTATAGAACCAGCAGCAGAGAAACTGAACATAACAGTCAAGTTTTGATTGGCTTGTCCTCTGTCAACTTCATAGACATTTCTGGCATTTTTTGAAGCGATTACCTTTCCGAGTTTTGGGCAGAATAGAAAACAAGTCTCATCTCCATAAAATAGAGAAATATCCTTTTGATTTTAAATAGGATTCAATGTCAGTAAACCACTTCCCGATATCATTTTCTGAAACGCTCGAAGAAGCTGACGTTACGGCTTCTGGAGTTCTATGACTCAAACTTGGGTGACGAAGCAAAAAGGAGCTGTATCAATGATCCTCTAAAAAGTTAGGTATTTTGTATGGTTCTGCCTACTGTCAAGCTAGCTACCTACCTGGCATGTTGTCTTTAAATTGATTGGGTCGTTCATTAGCACCCATGAATTCTTTCACTGAACATTGAAAGTCAATTTTTCTTTTGGGACAACCTTTGCGTTGATTTTCTAGAATCCACTCAACCAGCTGATGTTCTTCTTCATCCGTTAAATAAGTTTTGGGTTCGTGTCTTACTTTAGTAAATTTTGAACTTAATCTAAACTGTAACGTCGCTCTAGGTATACCGTGTTTTTTTACAGCTCCATTTTTAATTTCAGTAAGAGCCTTTTGAATTGTATCCTCATTATAAATCTTTGGTTTAGTTGTTTTATTTTTTTGGTTATTCTTTGGCATCTAAAAATATGTATTAAATATTAATACATAATTTTGTTTAATACAATTTTAAAATCAACTACAAATTAAAAATGTACCCTAACTAACTTAAAAAATATAGGGTGCCAATAATTGGGCAAAAAATACTAGTACACTTACCAATAGTTGGCATAGGGGCCAACTACTAGAAAAATGTCAACATTACATACCAATTATTGGCACCCTCTAATTTTCTCTAAGAAGATACAAAAAAGCTAACCTAACATTATTTCAAGACTTAAAAAACCTTTTTATTGATGAAAAACAATAGGTAGAACCTACCAAAGTGAATTTATAATAAAAAAGTCAGTTTATATATTGCATGATCCTTACCTTGATGGTAACTTTAGAGACTGTAAGCACAAATCATCACATATTTCTTACATCCACGTGTATTTATTAATGGTTAAAATACAACTAATGCAACGCCATTATGAAGCAGGGTTGCCAGATTTAATAAAATACTCTTTTATTATAAATAGTTTGGCGGTTTATTTAAAAACGACTGAAATCCATTAATGGTGCCAATAGCTGGCTGAGTGCCAACAATTATTAGACTGTTTACCCTATATAAGCATGCCATTTTTCAATATTATTTTTTTTTTCATTTTGTCAGTAATCGAATGATGAAAACCGCAACCTTTTCGGGGCTACAAAAAAATTAGCAACCTTTTCGGTGCTACAAAAAAATTAACAAAACTAATTTATTGAATAAAAAAAGATTTCGTATCAGTTTTCAAAATTAAAAAAAGAACTTTTTAGCAGTTTGCCGTAGCAACTAATTTTATTATTTTAATTTAAGCTCCATTGCCTTTCTGAAAGGTTAAAATTAAATAAAAGCTATTTAGTAGAGATCTGTTTCGCATTTGTAACGATAAGTCTCGAATTTTACTATTATAATGTAGGTTATGTGTTTGTTTTGCATATAAGTTCAAAATTTTCTAAGTCGTTTTTTTTTCTGGTTTTTCCTCAAAAATTAAAATAAATATTGCTGTGGGCTTATCATGGAAGAGCTGTAAATAATTTATATAAAAGGCAATCATCAAAGAGTACAAGGATTGCACGAATATCAACGGATTACCTTTTATGATGTCCGGGACTTGCAATACCTGCAACACTACAGTAATTTTTAAGGAGCCCAAAACAAAGAGCAACGGTGTTTGTGGGTACTCCTGCGACCATTGCAAGAGGGTAGTTTGCCAAACATGTGGTGACATCACTGGACCCACAGAAATAAGGGCCATAGTTCTCTCGAAACGAGCCTGTCCATTTTATTGCCTCATCAATGTTAAACAGATATTGGGCCTGATGGATCCATAAGCGACCTCGAGAAGTCTGCAAAGCAATCTACTAGTACTTGTAAAGGAGTCTGTGACAGCTGTTAACACCTCACTTGAAGACAGAATTACTCATTTGGAATCCCACAACATTGATACCGCTAGTTCTCGGGTTGTGCCAAACAACTCTTCATCTGTCACCTCAAGCATGGATATTCCGGCAGAGCTGTAAGAACGCCAGAACAGGGCAATTAATATACTTCTCTTTAACATACCAGAATCTGAGAATGATAACATACAGGTATGCTCTCTCTGGCAAACGTTAACAGGCACCCAACCTACCACCTGTCGGGTATCTCGCTAAACCCAACTTTAAAAATGCTTGTCCAATAAGAGCAGTGTTGGGCTCAGCATATGAAGTCCAAACTGTACTACGCACTCGTCACAAACTTAACGGAAAGCATATTTACATTGACCTTACCGCTAAGTAAAAAGACCTTGAAAAGGCTGCTTTGGACGACCTGAAAAGGCGTCGTCAACAGGGCGAATAGAATTTACAATTAAGATTCATGAGGGGTATGCTACAACCTACCGAGGGGTCCAGCACCACCAACAGCAGCAGTAAGCGCCAATTCAAGAGCCGAATAAAATGCTCACACCTTAACGTCTATTACCAAAATGTTCCTAGTCGTCGTACCAAGTTGGAAAGGCTTCGTTTTAGCATGGCAATTAATAATAACCACATAGTAGCTTTTTCAGAAACTGGCTTGAACAATAACTTTCACACAGGAGAGCTTGGTTTCGATGCATACAATGTGTTCGGTTGTGATCGTTCGGCCGCAACCAGCACCGCCGAGCGTCTTGGAGCTGTTCATCATTCCATTTCATCACGCTTAATTGAATCTACAAGCGATGTAGAACAGGTGTATGTTGTAAGTGGTACAGGTAAAAAGCAAATGGTCCTGGGATGTGTCTACTTACCACCAAACACTCCATTATAGAAATATGAGATCTTTGGCAACAATCTTGATGAAAAAGCTCAACAGTTTAACCATGCTGAGTGCTGCATTATGGGTGACTTCAACCTGCCCAGGGCTAGATGAACTATAGAGGATGGATGTTCTACTGCTCACCGATCTGTGGATGAATATCTACCTCCTACCAAACTTGGCAAAATACAACACATGTCTGAGGTCTGGGCATTCCACAATCTGTTTCACCTCAATGAGATACCCAACTTAAATAACGTCATTCTCGACTTGGTTCTTTGCCATTCCAGTATGTCCATCACTCAGCCTGATGCCGATGAATTTCTACTTCCACTTAATAGGAATCACCCGCCATTGAACTTTCAAATATATAAAAAAACACCGAAGCAGCCCTGCAACATAGCCCTAAAGAATTCTGGTCCTACATAAACTCTTTACAAAATTCTAGTAAACCACCATCTAGTTTTAACTTGAATTAGAAATCAGCTACTATGGAACCCCAAGCTGCTGAACTTTTTGCTGAATACTTGGTACACTAACCAATCTTTTGACCCTCCCCACCAGCCATCTCTCAGTCCTCACATTTTAAATAATTTCAATTTCAGATATTTATACCGAATTAAAAAACGTAAACCCACATAAGGGACCTGGTCCTGGGTACATCCTCTATTCTTAAAAAATGCTGCTTTGTACTGGCTAGACCTCTGCATACTATATTCAACGGCTCACTTCAATAGGGCATCTTTCCTGACTTCTGTAAGACCAGCTACGTAGTACCTATTCATAAATCGGGAGATTCAGCAAATGTGGCCAATTATCATCCTATTTGTATTCTTAACGCAATTCCTAAAGTGTTCGAGAACATTGTTATAAAGTTTGTTACGTCTTTACCGGATGCAGAAATAGTGCCCGAGCAGTTTGTCTTTAAGAAGAATTCTTCTACAAAAACTAATCTTCTTACCTACATGGACATACTGACAAACGCTTTGGAGAGAGGTGAAGAGGTTCACTCAATATACACCGACTTCTCCAAAGCGTTTGACAGAGTCAATCATGCGGTGTTGATCAAGAAATTGGAGACAGTGGGCATTTCTGGTTTCCTACCTCTCTGGATAGAGAGCTACCTCGCAGATAGGGTCCAGATGGTAATGTTAAACAACTTCACTTCTTCTCAAATCCCAGTCTCATCAGGCGTGCCTCAAGGTTCACACCTGTGACCTTTACTTTTCAACATTTTCATCAACGACATTGCATCTTCCTTCAAACACTGCCTTTTTCTTCTATTCGTAGATGATCTTAAATTGTTTTCAAAAATGGCCACCCAAAATTACTGTCTCGCACTCCAGGATGATGTTGACAGGCTAACTCATTGGTGCTAGACTAATGGCATGCAACTAAATGTGTTAAAGTGTAAAGTAATCAAATTCCATAAATCAAAAACCTTTAACAACTACATTTACCATATCAGTGGCTCTCCCTTTACAATCAATAAAGCGCTTCGAATGCTGGGGTTTGTGAAACGCAGTACAAGGGACTTCAAGAATATGAGCTCCATCAAAACACTATATTTTTCCTACGTCCGTACTCATTTTGAGTATGCTGCATCAGTGTGGAGTTCAAACTACACCTACACCTGTCATACACACCGACTTGGGAGTGTACAGCGCAAATTATTCAGATACTTGACCTACAAATTCTTTAATAACCAGGAATTTCATTATTCAAGCCTCTGCGCTGCTCTAAATATGTCATCTCTTTATTGCAGAAGAAAGCAAAGAGACCTAAAAACTATTCACAAAATCATAAACTCAACCATCAACTGTCCATACTTAACATCCCAAATTGGCTTACATGTCCCCTCTCGCAACACTCGCACAACTGAAACATTCCACCATTTGCGAAACCTGTCACTGGCCTTTCTATACAAGTGTACCAGTTTTAGATAGTGCCGTGATATGTGGAATTTGTTTAGGCTTATTTCCACTTTTATCTTACTTTGATTTTACATATTGTTTTTGTTCAACCTAGTTTTTAATTTTGAA
This sequence comes from Pissodes strobi, assembly GCA_016904865.1. Taxonomy (NCBI): domain Eukaryota; kingdom Metazoa; phylum Arthropoda; class Insecta; order Coleoptera; family Curculionidae; genus Pissodes; species Pissodes strobi. Next base: position 6,551 of record MU189160.1, on the reverse strand, counting down.
CTTGCTATATTTGTTAATTATCATCATCATTTATAGTGGGATTGGACCGTCAATAAATAAATAAGTAATGTAAAACAACTAATATTTTTTTTTTAGAAAATGCCGCCTTCATTCCACCAGGCCTCAAATCGGAACCCGCACTAGGCACCGGTAAGAACTTGATAACCCTCAACAGAGACGATCCTATCGTTGATGAGGAATACGATATAGATACGGAGGCGACTATTAGGGGCAATTTTACAAAAGAATGGAATAATATAGTTCCTGGAAGAAATGGAGGCGATACTACTGTTTTAAAGGTTGGAGTCAAAAAGGGCAGGAAGACCTTGTTAGCTGTGGCAAATCATAAACAGGCGCAAATAGAACATCGGCTCGATATGGTAGAGGTACGGACTAGGATTTAAAAATTATAAAGGTTTATATTGGGATATAACTAAATTACCATAAACTAAATTCTTCAGTTATTTCGTTATTCCCAGGTAGGTTTTATGACCGAAAGATTTTGAGAAAAACATAGTTAATTTTAATACAGTTTTCCTACCAACACTGTAGGTACTACATCCAGTTATGTATAAGAATTCAATATTTTTCACATTTAGTTGTATATTAACCAAAAAATAAGAAAATAAATGGAAATCATTCATTTTATTGCTCGATTGCAGATTTACTTAGATCCCTTCACGGACAAACTGTTCGATCAAATTTCAACCTACAGGCCAACCGACCTTGTCTCTATCGAATTTGGAAATGGAGAAACGCTTCTGGCATTTATGGAAGACGCGAAGGTTCTTCAAATCTATGAATATAAAGGTAATATTTCGTTGGATCTTTTAAAGTAGGTAGGAAATGAAAAGTTTCGTAAAGACGCGATCCAATTGGTTTTTAGAGCAGAAATTTGAAATGTGGATTTGAAAGGATAGTTCAACAAAATTCAGATTATCATTTAAAAAACAATTGATTATCACTTTCCGGTTTGCTTTTACGTATTTGCATAGAGCTTAAACTTTCCATTCCAATGATGTGTTACGCGTTGCCATTATTTTTCAAAATGGCGGCGTAGAAGGATTTTATTCTAATTTCAATATGGCCCATAGAATTTTCGGTAAACCATCCATCGAAATAAAGATGAAAATTGATTTTCTGGATGGTTTTAAACTGAGTTGACCAAAAAAATTGGTCACAAAATAGAAGCAATATTAGTTTTCATAAAACGAAATAAGAAAAGTAAATAATAAAAAAAACAAAAGATTGTTCGGAAAGTTAATAAAAGTATTATAAAACCAAATAAGAAGAAAATAATAAAAAAAATTGTTCGGAAAGTTAAAAAAGTATTATAAAACGAAGCAAAGAAAAAATAATATTGAAAAAAAGTTAGAGAAACACGTTTTCGGCAAAAAAAATGTAGAAAATGTTTTTAAGAAAGTGTCGAAACCGGGGGCAACAGATAAGAAATAAGCTTCAAAAAAATAAAAACAGTTCCTAATATCTCTTTCGGAAGTTTCACTTCAGTTGTGTGCTTATAAAGGTGAGGCATATAATTTTTTTTTATTTGATAATTTGAGGTAACATAATTGTAACATAATTGTAACAAATTATAAATATGTAAATTAGAGTTGTAACTAATTGGTTAAATGAGAGATTTAGTGAGAATTGATCAGAAATTAACAGACTAAACCGTTGGCCAGCAAGGTTTTCGGACTTGACGCCTGTGGATTTTCCAATTTGGGGCTATTTGGAAAGTTGATGCCACCCTTGCACTATCTCTAGGAATATTAAAAAACGGATTGCGCAAGAAAATTTCTTACAAAAAAATGTTGAGAGTTAAGTTATGTCAACAACTTGGGCGCCAGATCATAAACCATTTCATTAAATGATTTTTTTAAATATTATTTATTCATGTTTCTGTTTAATTATTTTTTTATTTACTTTTGTTACTTAGTTTCGATTATGCTATTTTTCAAAATTGTTTTTACAGTGCGAAATAAAAAAAAATATATACGAAAAACCATTGTGTTAACCATTTTATTTATTTATTTATTTATTCTTGTATTAAATTTTAGAAAGCCAATAATAGATAGAATCAAACTAAAAACTAAGCCTACAAACTAGGAACATATCCTTATATCTATTTCTTCTTTTACTTGTTTTTTAAACACTTCAACTAAAATACAAAATATATCAATATTACTACAATACCTATTAAAATTATTACACAGCCTTATCAATGGAGAATTTTTTATAAAGATAGTTATAGGTGCATCTCCTTACTATCAATGTAACCATTTATCAATTTATAAAGAAAAATTCCCCTTGATGTATAAACGAAAAATGTTTTATAATATAAGGATTTCAAAAATCTTCTTTGAACTGACTCTACACTCACTATCTTGTTGGTATATAGGTTCAGGTATTATGACACATTTTATTGGAAGTATTTATTTAGTACCACTTCCTACTGAAATTTTCGAAAAAAGTTAAAATTTATTTTCAAGTTTCAATCAACAAGTAATATTGTTTCTGTTTTGTGAAAAGTCATTTCCTTGGCCAACTAAACGAAAAGCCAATCAGAAAATCAATTTTTTCTCTTATTTCAATGGGTATTTTGCCGACCGTTCCATAAATCACTTGGAAATGCCCGCGCCATATTGAATTTGGAATAAAATTCTTCTACGCCGCCATTTCGAAAAATAATGGCAACTTGTGACATATCGTTAAAAAGGGAATTTTGAGCTCTAGGCAAATGGATAATAATTATAATCTGAGGTTTGTTGGACTAAACCTTCAACCCAAATTTTAAATTTCTTATATAAAATGAATGAATGTCGAGTTGTAAAGAGATTACAAATACAAATACAAATACTTTATTCATGCCAAATACAGTGCAAGCATGTACATATGTCAGGAAAAAATATAAATATATATTCATACATTTAAATGAACTATCGAAACATTTCAAATTATTTTCACATTATTACATATTAAAATCATCAACACTATCAACATTAAAATTCAGAAACTCCATTTACACTATAAAAGGCCTTCTTACATAGAAACACTTTCACTTTCTCTTTCATATTATTTAATGGCAGTATTCTGATACATCTATTATACAGTTTGACCGCCATAAATTCAGATCTATTCTGACACCTTCTCAGCCTACAATAAGGGGCTATTAGGTTGTCTTTATTTCTGGTGTTGTCCTGACGGGTAAACCCTATTTTGGAGAAAAATATGTTCATCCCTTCCTGCATAAAGAATGCAAGAAAGTATGAATACAGATGGAAAGGTAAGTATCTGTAGATTAACAAAAGCATCTCTGCAATCATCCCGAAATTTAAGACCAGCAATTATTCTCACTGCCCTCCTTTGCAGCCTAAAAATTCTGTCTGCACACGCTGCACCTTCCCAAGCCAATATGCCATATAACATTATGGAATGAAAACGTGCATAATATGTCATTGTCTCCATGCTGACACATCCCTTGAAGTTCCAGCATTCACACTTCCAAAGTCTCTCATCGAAAATACCATCTGCTGTGTCTTATCCGGATTTAATACAAGTTGGTTGGTGTTAAACCAAGTTGCAATCCTTGACCGTGCGTCACACGCCATACCAAGTGCATCCCGCAATGATGGACTAGTGAGAAAAATGGTACTCTCATCAGCAAAGGGAGTTTTCTTTAGGGGTTCAGGAATCTGCTATCAGACGTCCGAGCTTGGCACATAGCGGTCTAAGTTGCCCGGATAGTGTCGGGGTGGCGCTATCTCCAGTAGTCACCGACCGACTAAATCCTTTCCCCTTGCCTATCAGTGGAAGTATCCCTGGAACTGCGTGGGCATTACTTCAGGGATCGTCAGGCTGCACTATAGTTGTTCTAGTCAAAATCTTGTTATCCTTCTTGCGTCTTGTTCCTTTCTTTTGATAATCTTTTCAGCAAGCACGCAAATTTGACACCAGTTTTCATGGTTGAGTAGCATTTTTTGTATAATGTTGTCCGGTGTAATCTCCCCCATTCTTTGTGTCATTATTTCTTTCCTCTCTCCACATAGAGCAATCAAAAAATGTGTGTTTGACAGTATCCAATCTTTGTCTGTAGGCCTGAAAGTAGCCATGACCCGTCAGCAGTTGTGTAAGGTAGTACGTCGTTTCGCCATGCTTTCTTGTTAGCCAAGGTTCCAGTGAAGGTATCAATCTTTGGGTCCAGCGGCCCGTGTCAGCCTCTTCATCCCATTCCTGCTGCCACCTTGTAGTGGTCCTCTGTCTTGCTGTGCTCCTCGGTTCACCTTGTTGAACAGCTATTGTTTCCTCCGCCAGTAGGTGTATTGGTGGAGTTTTGGCCAGAACCAGAAGGGCTTTGGTCGACGAAGTTCTGTACGCGCTCACGATCCTGATTGCTGCTTTTCTCTGTACTCTCATCAAAGCCTGTGCATACACTTTTCTATTCAGTCCTCTTTTCCATATGGTTACACCGTAAAGCATTATAGAATTTACAACGGAACACAGTATCCTCCTAATGCTTTCTCTTGGGCCTCCTATGTTTGGTAACAGCCTGCTTATATTTCCAATAGCCTTACATGCTTTTTCCGCTAGTATCCTTATATGTTTGCCCATACTCATATTCCTATCAAAGTGTATACCCAGGTACTTTATGAATTCCTGGCTGTAAACCGTTACATTTTCAACTTTTATCGCTAGTTCTTTGACCATACGACCTCCCGCCAAAATTACTACTTCCGTCTTCTCCGGTGCTTTTCAGCCATTGTACTATCTTCCTGAGGGAGTTGTTTGATGTTTCTTGTAGTCCTTCTCCATCCTTGCTCACCACCACTATTCCAACATCGTCGGCGTACCCTATAGTTTTAACTCCTCTAGGAATTGGCAGCCTTAGTGTACCGTCGTAGTACAAAGGGAGTGGACGACGCCACTGGCTCACTAGCTGGAGGGTCATTTATAAAAATGAAGAACAAAAGAGGACCCAGATGGAACCCTGAGGTACGCCAATGTCAAGCACTCTCTCCGCCGAAAACACTCCATCTACTTTCACTACTTGTGTACGATTTTGTAGGTACGATTCCATCAGTTTGAGTTGCAGAACCCATAACACTTTAGTTTGCCCAGCAGCATGGCATGAGACACACAGTCAAAGGCTCTACTCAAGTCGCAGAAAAATGCACAACCTTAATTCATGTCCTGAAACGAGTCATAAATAGAAGACAATAGGTTCAACATGCTCTGCACTGTGTTTTTCCCTTTCTAAACCCAAATTGGCTGTTAATAAACAAGTTATTATTTTCAAAATATGTAGCCATCCTGGCCGCCAAGCATCTTTCAAAAATCTCTGAGATTATTGGAAGCAGTGAAATTGGTCTATAGTTGGAAGCAAGGGCATTATCACCTTTTTGAAAACATGAGCCACAATAGCACGCTTTAGCACTACTGGAAATATATCCTCCCAATATATCCATTTATCAAGTTAGTGAGTGAAACCACTATTAGATTTTTAATGGTTTTTATCAAAGAATCCTTAATCCCATAGATGTCTGAGCTATTTTTTTTAGGTTATCTATAATTTCCTTAACCTCACCAAAAGAAACTTCCCCAAAGGAGAAAGATGTATCAGGGTCGTGAATATGCTCCATTGGATCACTACCCGTAGCTGGAATATTTTCAACCAAGTTGTGAGCCACGGAACAAAAATAGTCATTAAAGCCATCAGGCAAAATGTCAACCTGCACAGAATTCCCCTTCGAGCCCCTACTACTATTGATTATTGATCACATAGCTTTCACAGGGCTCTTGGAGGTGCTGATTAGCCTGTCATTTGCCCGAATTTTGGCTTGCATCTGTTTAAAGGTATTGAATTCCTGTCTGTTTCCAGGAGTATTGTATTGATTGACTATGTCGCCCAGGAAATGAAGATGTTCTCTCAAGTCCCGTAGCTCATCATTAAACCAGTTCACTTTACTTGGACAGCTCGCCTCAGCAATATAGGTTCTTTCCCGGAATGATTGCAAATATGCATCTTGAATACAATTGAAAAATATGTCAATTTTTTCTTCAAAACCGATATCAACATCTTTAACAAAATCCCATGGAAATCCCTCTACTACATTATCAAAATTATGAAGATCATGCTGTGTGATTGGTCTAAAAGTGTTTTTTACCTTTCCATCCTTAGAGATTGATGTCACATTAACATACAGCACTATATGTAAATCAACTGTATCCGCTAACACATCATGTACATTAAAATTCAAAAATATATTGTCAAGACATGCCTGTCCTCGTGTTGGCTTTGAGATTGTTTGCCTAAGACCAAACGTCTTTAAGAGATCGCAGAGATGAGTGGCCTCTCTTTGACCTGCCCCAAACAAGACATTAAAAACTCCAGCCAGAATCACTTTTGCTGCTTTACCCAGTCCTTCCATCATACTACCCAGTGCAACCAAAAAGATGTCAAACTCTCCCACCGGCTTCAATAAAATACCAGACAATTTCACACATTTCTCAACAACATACCTTGACATCTCATTTAAAACTATACAATTAAC